>PVYE01003661.1:0-10092 GCA_002995055.1 Rhizopogon rudus | reverse complement strand
GTCCATCCAGCGAGTATGCTCGAAAAACTTCATCTTCAACTCGTACACAACAAAGAGCACGCACATCACTGTACCCATGAGCCATCACTTTCCCCTGGTTCAGTACCTCCCATCCACGATCTTCTGCTTTTTGGCATAAATTGCGCCTGGTTGTCATCCTCTATGCTTTCGTCGCATGTAGTCAACTTGCGGATGCACTACGACGGCTTTGATCACGACGACGATACAAGAACAGTCCTTTTGTCTCAACTATCCGGTGGACTTTCCAACCTGCAGAGCCTATCGTTGGAGCTAGAACTGGATGTGGGTATCTTAGAATTAGATGTTCAAGGCCTTATCGCACTGCCCCAGCTGCGCTCCCTAGCCATCAAATCGCGATCAATGGCATATTGGGCTCTCGATTTCCTCCGTAATATCCATATGCCTAATCTCCGCATATTGACCTTGGACGGAGTTGGGGTTGGTCCCATCGACCTTGAAACCGTCATTGAAGAGCTGGTCAGACTCACAGATCCCGATGTCATGAAAGATCCTACGAGTTTTCTTCTGGAGCTAGATGAACTCCACCTCCTTCATTTTTCACATTGGACAAATTTCGCGTTTGTCCATCGCCTGTACAAACAAATGACCACCGTCAAAGTATTGACCTTGGGACCGGGCGCAGAGGACAAGAACATTGTGCTAGCAGAGGGACTGCTCCCCACACCCGATGGACTGGGAGATCTTCCTCTCCCTGGACTTCGGACGCTGATCGTTTTCGATCTTCCAGAACATCTCATGCAGCGTCTTGTACACAAAAGGTCGTCGGTCGCTGGTCCGCTGGAAGAGCTTTACTACCACACAGATCAACCAATTGAGATGGATGATTGGCATGTCGAGAAGTTTTATGCGATGGAGTCTTACCATTATTGCGATATTGTTAGCAGGCAATGGTCGTTACACGAGCCTGAGCTATAGCGCGATTCTTACCATGTAATTCGTTGCACGTGTCTCGTGTTATCATGTACTTACTAAGTAATATACTTTTTGGACGTACCTACAATTAAGTAGCTACAATATACTTTAGTGTACAACGAAGAAGAGATGGATGTTCTCGATGGCGAAGAAGATACGAGAATGGTAGCAGTAACACTTGTCGTTGGAATCGAGCTTGCTCGACTCGATCGTATCGAGTCCGTAACCTTGGACGACTCTACCCCACCGGAAGTCAATGCATAACTGCAACGCCGGATGTATACCAAGTCATGTTTAATGTTCTCATACCAAGTTTCAGTCGAGCGTCGTTGACCCACCGGAGCCGCAATGTATCAGTTGTAACACATACCCATGTCAGTATAAGCACGAGCGCCAGGCCGCCCACTTTTTGTCATTATGTACCATTAGGATTCAAAGTCTGGGAAGACAACAGAATTTACCTATACGCGCGATGTCCTCCCACGTATACTTGAAATATTATTTGAAGAATGTACTCAGTGCGCTAGTGACCGTGCTCCCAGATTGACCGTCTTTCAGAATCTGCTGTATGCATGCTCTCGACAAGTTGCTTTCTAACTCTTCATGGAAGTAGTTGATACCCCAATCGTAGATGGCTATATGTATAATATCGTTCTTCCTTTACCGTACTACGTAGCGTTGAATGCGACGTCGAGTTCTGCATTATTATTACTGTATCGCCGTATCACCCAGTGGGGCTACAGCATGGGGTACCTTGTTCCTCAACAACAACAATAACAACAACCAACTTTAAAGAACCACAACCACTCTTTATCTGACACATGGCCAGCTCTTCCCATCGTTTCCGACCTCTGATATGCATCATCCCACCTTGGTAACAAATGATGTGCACGAAAGTCAGCTGCTACCAATTGCTTCAATTTTCGACTCATGGTCAAACATTGTTAGACACTGGCAGCTACACCAGTCGAAGTATAGTTTCATCATTGCAGGCAGAGGTACTGCCATCTCCGCTTTTGATTTGCAAGACTCCTACGAACGGTCGGTCGGTGCTAATTCCTCACTGCTCAGTAAGATGCTTTTGGATGAAAGATCGACAGTAAAAAAAAAACAAGAGGGCGCTTCGTGTATCTGAGTCGGTCGGTAAACAACTCACCGAGCTACTCCACCGTGATCCGTGACTGAGATGACACGCGCGAAAGAACCGTACGACATTATGATAACTCATACAATGAATAAACACTGGAGATCGGCGGTATGTGATCTTCGCGGGTCATCAAGTGCCGAACTAGATGTCTCTGTCTTGACTAGCACAGGATGGATTGTTTCGGACATATTGACACCGCAAGCTGTATTCAGGATCACAATGGCCGATTCTGACCTGCGAAGCACACCTATCCAAGCTCCGTAGAAGTTTTCGATAGTCGGGTTTGTGTATGAAGCAAAGCGCTCAAGATGATTGTCATGACGATGTATGGTATACGTAAATATAGCCCATCCGAAAAAGAAAACATATAGCTTCCTCGGAAAGATCTACCACAAAATCAGAGCGTCAAAGAGAAGGATCGAACGCAGGAAACTCGGAACATTCGGAACCTCCTTCAGCATCGGTGTCAATCCATGCATCGGCGTCCGTGGTATCCCCTGACGTCATGTCCATAGGCGAACGTGAGAGATCAATCGGAAGGAGGGGTCGTCGCGGGCTCGAGAAACGCCGCGGATGGTGCTGCTTCTTCATAGGACTGACGCTGAACACGTCGACGTCATTCTCCCGTTCGCGTTGGCTCTCTCTTCGACTGAGCGAACCCTTGACTTCGTGCAGGTGCGCAGTCCGTGCTAAGCGCTTCGCAGACTTGGGAATGATGAGTCCCGCGGATGAGTGCGAGTTCGTTCTGACCATATGCGGGCGAGGGAGTGTGGATATGTCTAAGGGGACGGACGTAGTTGTGCGACGGGTCGGAGTGCGGAATATAGAAGTCGCGGTTGAAGCAGCAGATCGTTTCGCGGTGATAGATGCGCGCGGGGTGGAACGCCTATCTGCAAAGGAAGTAGGATGTATGAGTCGCCGTGGAATGAGGTCATGATCGGAAGGTCTCCGCGTTCGATGCACTGGAAACTCTATACGAGAATCCACGCCTGGATAATGACGATCCTTTTCAGACTTCTTGCCAACGGTGACAACAGGAGGACTGCGACTTCGGCGTCCCGAAGGATTCCAACCGCGTTCACCATTGCTACCAGCGAAACTCAAGTTGCGGCGGCCCCAATCTCTCGCAGAGCGATTGATGAGTTGAGGGTCAACTATGGATGGTGCACCTCTGGTTAAGCCCATGAATACCAGCACCGCCAAAAGTAGGCAGAGTTGTGCAATGCCAAGGCGCTTTTCAAGAATGACCTTGGAAAGAACAATATTGAGCAAAGGATCGGCTTTTGACAAATCGATACACACCTCTTCAGCAAGGTAGTTTACGCGGGAGAGCAGTTCACCATGTTCAAACTCCAGACGAAGTCGCTGCCTCTCCCACTCATGTACTGTGCGCTGATACATCTGTGCTTGTACGCGACTCTGGAAATACATCAGTTATTGGCGAAAAGTAGTACTAGGAGACTCACGATGCTCTCCAGTCTGCCAATGTCCTCTCCGAGCCTCCTGAGGACATCGCGTACACCAGCAGTTTGCTCTTCCACATAGCGCACGTAAAGGCTATGATTTGCCTCCAGGAGAGTGAGTCGCGTCATGATCGTTCGATATATTGACTCCCCACTTGAACCAACAGGGGGAAGGTTAGAAAGCGCCGCGTGGGCTATCGAGACCGTGTTAGTGGCTGGGGTGTGATGAGATAATGATGAAGATTGCGATAAAGATATTGGAATATTAGAGGTATTTGGGACTCCAGAAGATGTCAAATCGGAATGGGTGGATGGGTTGTCATCAGACAAGGCGGATGCTATGGACGATATAGCGGAGTCGAGAGAAGATGTAATCCTTGTCTCGCTCAACACAGAGGGAGAGCTAGCAGAAGTGGTGGAGTCCGTGACATCAATGGTAATCACTGGGGCAGACAATGCGGACTGCCTTCCGCGTACCTGAGACCGAGAAGAAGAGCTGATTGAGTTGGACATTCGGTTCACCGCATTGGTTGCCTGAGAACTCATAAGCGGAGGAGATTCCAGCGTGGTGGTTGGAGGTGATGCATCAAGATGATAGGCGGGGGGTATATCCCGAGCCTGAAGTTCGTCCATAAACTTGTTCAGTTCAGCTGCTCCAGAGCTGATAGGTAGAGGCTCGGTAATGGAGGAAAAATCTTTGACTTGAGCGTGGGCGCGTGAACGACTCTCTTCTTCCCATATGTCCCACTTCCATTGTTCGAGGTGTGTTAGACCGTAGACCCTTAGGAGGGAGACGGGACAGTAATACTCATGTCCATAGTGGGAGTGGAAGTCGATGCGGATGTACCTGTAGAAATCGCGCAAGGTAGTTGGAGTGTGGAAGGACTGCGTATTGGTCAATGACAAGATCTGACACTAGGATTGGGGAGAGACACGCACCTGCACACCACGGACATTATTTCCTCTGTACGTACCCGCCAGTATCCATCCGTCGTCGGACGTCGTATAGGTCTTTGCGACCTTCACCGAGAAATCCTTGAAAACACCGCTGAAAAACTCGAAGTTTGCGAGCTGCACGGTGTCAATTCTAATATCCTCGCACAGCTCTACAACGACGAACTGCTCATCCTTGCCTGAAGAACACGGTGATAGCATGTATTTGTCTTTCTTGGACGATAGTATGGATGAAGGAGACTTGGCAGAGCGATGAGAAGTGTGTACGCGCGCAGAGCAGTCCAGGTTTGCGTAGTTGAAGCGGTCAGTGATGGGTACCCTGAAATGCGGAGAAAGTTCTGTCTCGTGGAGGTATGTAGGGGGGTCCGGTATGGCGACATCAGGTTCGTGAGTAATGCTTGACTCTACCTGCTCTAAAGCATCAGGTTTGGGATGAGGGGTCACTTGGGGTGGGGCCTGGGCCTGGGATTGAGACTGGGATTGAGACTGGAACTGCTTGGACTTCCACTCCTCAAATGAGAGCAGGACATCGTCGACATCGTTTTGAGGTTCGACTGACGGAGGAGGTTTTAGGCAGCACAGAGGTGGCTCAGGTTGGCGCTTGCGATGTACGAGAACTATAGCCCGAAATGGGTCATTAGCGGAGGAGGGAAGAGCAGCTGAGATGGCAAGCAATGGCAAAGTGAGCAGGAGGAGAAGTAGTGTTTTGGGGAGCTCCGTGAAAGAGACCATGAATGAACTTGAACTCCCAACTACAGCTGCAGGTCCGCCTACAGAACAGTAGCCACGTCAAAGGAGCACGGAGACGAGTTGGTGGAATAAATATAGTATATCACGAATTGTATTTCGGCCAGTCCTGGCCATGGAGCACTAAAATTTACTATAAACTGACATGTTGGACACAAGAGACACCAGTTGCTCAGATACGTTTGGACATTCGCACATGAGAGGGACACCCTGCATCACTCAAGTGGCCAACAGCAAACTCATAATAGGGCATGTTTGCAAGCATAGAATTTGATGCAATAAATGGAAAACATCATCGAAGATAACCTGGAATAATCCGTCCATTCCTTCACTCCGAGGACATGTCCTCTATGCCATGGGTAACTTCAAGTGCACTGCAAAATACGTCAATAACAAGGATAAAGGGCCGTAGGAAAATCATACCAATCCCGTCAGCTCTCCAGCTTTCGTGTGCATGATCAGTGCAACAATCAAGCCTACAAATGATCATTCAGTATATAACTTCTCCATACAAAAAATGGGCGCACCGTAAAGACCCAACACTTCGGCGAAGATGAGAATCAAAATCTGCACAGCAGGCACCATGTATTTAGCTTGACAGTTGGTAAAAAGTAGGTCATAAGTTTTACCATTCCAACGAAAAGTCGTGGCTGCTGTGCAGTGCCACGGACACCAGCATCACCGACGATACCAATGGCAAACCCTGCGGCAAGACCTGCGAGACCGACCGACAAACCAGCACCAAGGTCAATGAATCCTTGCGCAAGGGGCATTACTGCATCCACTAAAGCGAAGACCATTCAACAAAGAAAAACACGGATAGAAAAACAGAACGTACGTGAACTGGAAATGAGGACCGACACGACCAAACCATAGATCTTCGCACCAGTAAGAACCGACTGTGCAGTTAAAGTGGAAGAAGGTAAAGACGTACACCGATGATACCAGCCATGATAACTGGGACAACACACTTCATCATGAGGTCAGGCCGAAGGACACCCATCGCTGAAATGCCAACACCAGACTTTGCGGTACCGTAACTGCGCAAAATGTTTAATGCCCCACAAAACCTGCAACGCAAAACTTTCGAACCTGGCACCAAGACCTGTCACAGACAGTCACAAATACGTTGGTTAGAACATCCAAATTTCTCATATTGGTTGTTCAGAACACTTACAGGTAAATACAATTGCGCAAGTGCAACCCTGCGAATTGTTCAGTCTGAAGCCGAACAAGTAAAAAATGTGGGACCAACCATGGCACCAAAGAAGGGCGCGTAGACGGGGCAGAGATCTGACATGATTTGTGAATTCAAGGGAGTGGATGAAGACTATTAAGCGTCTGGTTGAATTGGGCTTGAGCAACCGTTCGAGTGGTCACTAATCCGAAGACGCAGCACTGGAGAATGCCGGGCGGAGATTCAACAAGTGGCGGTCATTGTTTGGCAAGAGCTTTAGAATCAAACAACCGCCCGAACTTAAATACTGAAAGTCAGTGGGAAACTTGAACGTTTGCCCTTGATTGACTGCCTTTCGAACGACATATTCACCTATAGTGCATTTCTGAAATGTCTGCTTCCTTGCGATTCACTCGACGGGTACGTCTCTTTCTCACAGCTTAAGCTCGTGTTTTTTCACATGACAATTGCACCAGGTATGGAAATCATTCATAGACAACAAAGGTATTCTACAGACAACCCCCTGGACATGAAGCTAAAAGCAGCAGCCAGGGCATGATGCACAGTGTTTTCCAAATGTCAGAACATCATCTTATTAGCATTCATCTCATCCTGACCGAACCTCAGCTTGTTATCAACCGCGCAGTCCCAGGAACGGTCGATTTCTCACTGAAGATAGAACCTTATAACTGTGCGCACTTTTATCTCTGACATTCATTTACCACTCATTTCCTTGCAGTAAATAGGGTCGGGGTGCGCATATAGGTTCTTCTCCGCAGCTTTTATTGATACACCAACTAGACCGTGCACGGCGGCCTGATCATGTCGCTCACTGATACCCTTGGCTCCCTTGCTGTTGCGAGCAAAGGTCACTACATGACCGGCGTCTCCACCGATATTGGAGCATCATTCGTACGACCTGCAGGCAGGACAGGCGATACCCTTCATGCACGAGCTACACTTACTGCCTTGGGTGAGTGATCCAAGATCTGCTTCCAGTTTCCGCGGCGAGCTCACCAAATTAGGGAAATCATTGGCCTATACCCGCGTAGATTTTACCAATTCCATGGGGGAATTGGTTGCGTATGGATGTAAGACTCGTTTTCAACACCAGGAGTATGTGGAAGCTAATACGTTTGCACTAGATCACACGAAATACGTCGGGAAATCTTCGTCCGACCCTGTGAGTAAAGTAAATGATACATTTATTCGCAAAGACTTAACAGTCATGTACAGAACAACGTGAAATTTTCCGAAGATGGCGAGAAAGTGATAGAAGGGAAGGATGTTGACTGATATAGCTTTCGTTTTCTTTTGAAACTGCTTGTCATCATTCAGAAGCGATAATATTGCTCATTGACAACGACGATCCATGACAGTTAAAAAGCAGTAGGAAGACTAGCGACAACTTAAGGACAAAGATTTCTAACGAAAACCAGTAACCCGAGGTAAATCAATCCCTTCGAATCTTTTTTGATGATACAACAAGTGGAGCCACTTTAGGGCTGCTTCTTGTTCTTCCACCCTGCTACTGCGAGAATTGTCTATTTCTTCGATCTGCCAAAATCTATCAGGCGGGAGCTCTTTTACGAGAAGCTGGACATCCGTTCGTTGGCTTGCCCTATTGCCACAAAATGTTCCGCGCAGCAAATGATTCGTGCAGCCACCCCGCCTGATGAAAGCGAAAGAGAAGCGACGCGCACTCTTGCTTATCATCTAGGCTCAACTTGTTGGGGTCTATCTCGCTGCCACACTGTTCCAGGAGTAATATCGGACTCAGATAATCAGGACGATTCGTGCCGTCAGTCGGATCGTCAGGTGTGTAATACCCGTAGAACTGTGGGCAAACTGCCCCGACTGGGATAGGATCGTGCAGAGGAAGGACAGTGTTATTTCCGTCTCAATGTTCGAAGAAGTGGATGTGAGCTGCCGGCCTACTGTAATTTGCTACGTGGACAAGCCCGGGAGGCTGAACAGTAGGCTTTTCTTCCTCGTTGTCTTCATCCGTTCTTCCTTTGCCCTCGTCCTGCTGCAGTTCCTCTTTGCCTTTCCACACCCTCTCTCAGCGTGCACTTCTTCGCTCTCGCATCCCTGGAGTGCCGATTATCGTCCTCCGTCATATCAATACCATGATCCTCCTTCTGCAGAACGTTCGTTGTATGGTTCGTATTTTGCTCGTCTATGGCGTCCATGTCCATGTCGGCTTCGGCACTCCCTGTTTTCGCTGCGTGACTGATTGTGCCCGTGCGGGAATTCTCGTCCGGGTATACGCGCGCTTCAGAGTCATTAGCCGCCGAACCGTTGAATGGCTGCTTCTCGACGGCCATGCCACCAACCAACCCTTTCTGACGGGAAACCTGCGATGGCTCTGGGCTATTTATTACTTCTTCGGGTTTCTCTGCCAAGCGCCCCTCTAACAGTTCTTCCCAGTTTCCTTGGTCCTTCAACTCCTGGATCTGTTTGCAGACGTCCTCCTGGATACAACTGTGCACATACGAGCCTCAACAAAAAGGTCATGCGGAAGTTCCCAGTCCACTTCATACACAACTGAATGGTTTCTTGGCCTGCTCGTACGCTTTCGATTCAGCCTGATTTCCTTCCTCTGAGAGGGAGAGGGAATACGTTCGAATGATATCTCGTTCATTGGCAACTTCGATAAGCCATGAAGTCTTATCATCATCATCGCCGTCATCGATGGACAAGCGGTTCCATGGGTCATGGACATGGAGTTTTTTTTAGGGAGGAGGTGCAAAGGAATCCGCTGTTGGAGAGTTGTCAAAGGATTGTTCTTTGTGCAAGGGATGAAGGGCCATGGAGAGAGATAATAGGCGGTGTTGAAGGGCGAGTCGCACTTTGACGCGTCGGACGCGGTAGGTTTATCTGTCGCTTGATTCAGGCCCTTTTCTGGCGAATTCTCGCGTTCATCCAGTTGCATTGGCTTATCAAGCTATGCATCATCACTCTGATCATCGGCGGGAATCGCCTCGCCTCCTGTGGCTTTAGAATGAAGGGGGAAATGTCGCTAAGAGCTTGGGTGCTTCTTCGCCCATTCTCTGACCTCTCTTCGACTGGAAAACATATTATAAAGACCAAGAAAAACGCGCTCCTCGTAGCACCTTATCAGTTCTCCCATATCGGCTACCGATAGCTCTTTGGGGTCCTCCTCCGCATCGGCGAAAACGAGTTCATCCGTGAGTTCACCAGCCTGGCGCATCATTTTCGCGAGTATATTTCCTGTATCCATGATTACTACGTTCTTATTTGGGATTGCTGGAACGTGGTAGAAGTCGTAAAGTGTTGCGCCCCACAAAGTAAGTACATTGCCCGCCTTCTTGTTTATCAATGGATCTAGTTCCAGGAGGCTTCCTTTGGGATCGCGAGGCCAGTTGCGGAAGATAATACGTCTCTTGCCGCTGTACTAGTAATCATGAATATAGTGGGGAAGTCGATGTAGTATGGCATCCTGGTCACGAGGAAGCCAATCATTAAGCTCGGCGCCTCGATTTGAACCAGATCTAAGTACGATAGATTGAATTTACGACATGCGATGGCTTCAAGGATGACGACATACCGCTTTCCATCCCGATCTTCATCGATACATCCCTCGTGCCTTTGTATATTAGCGCTTAAGGTGAAGGCTGCAGATGAAT
>PVYE01003657.1:0-21159 GCA_002995055.1 Rhizopogon rudus | reverse complement strand
CTTTGATGCATGCTCATGAATCCACCGCGGAGCGCAGCTAAAGACACTCACAAGGAGATGATCGCGCGCCTGATCCAAACAACCGCAGACTGCGTCCGTCAGCACGTAGGAAGCGATGCATCCATGGCGCTCACCCTCGCCCAACGTGTGGATCCCAAGGCCAACATCAAAAAATTCATCACGGCATCTGTCGAGTACGCTTCTACCTTACTTTCATGCTATCTTTAATTCATGGAGCGTTTAAGGGTTTGCAAGCGAAGTCAGTCTTACGAGTGTTCAGCGAGCGCGGTCTGAGCTTTTTCCTTGTATGTAGGATACTGGAAAGTGCTTGCGACACCCAAGAGATACATGGCGACAGTGTGTCTGCAGGTGTTCCACACTGACATCGTTCGTGTGTGGAAGCTCCATGACCCGAATCATGTAAGTGTAATGGGCGTCTGGTTGTTGTAATAGCGTTTATGCTGATATGATTTTGAATTTCTGGGGCAGTATTTGGAAAGCAAGGAGTTCAAGATGATGATGGCGAAGGTGGTGAATAAGAATCGTAAGATGTACGTTGGACCGATCGCTATACCTAATAGTGCCATGTAAGTCGCTATGTTTTCGCGTGATGATTATGATCCATGATTTGATGAAACTGCTTAATTTTAGGACTTTGAGGCTTTCGGTGGTGACAGCTATCTCAATGATCCTGTTGGCAATATCAGCAGATTCAGCACCTGCTGCTGCAGCTGTTGTGAACGTAATGCCGATCATAATGATCGTTTTGATCGTTGTGATCGGCAAATGGGTCTGGGATATGTACCAACTATCGTACGTACTCGTTGCATATCGCAAAGGAAGAATAACAGAACCTGCCCAGTCGTGTGGTGCTGCAGCACTTTATCGTGGATTTAACGCTCATCCTACAAATGCTCTATTTATTGTCTGACAACCAGGAGCTCTCACGACGGGCGATCAAGCTCGCTGTGGCGTCGCACCTCAAATCACCAATGATCGCTGATGTACATGCTAGGATTCAGGAGTATAACAGGCATTTACCGTTCTCGAAGTGCGCGGATCGGGATACGTTGAATAAAGTAGTCGAGTTGACGGAGTTGTTTAGTATGGAGGCGAAAGATGTTTCGAGACTGAGAGCACAAATTGCTGCTTTTACGTTTGTGCCGGATGAAGAATGGAAAGGGGAGTAGGGCCCGACGTTGATTATGTATTGTAGTATGGACGTTGTATGTTGTAACTACAAAGTCGACTGATCTATATGTACTGGGCTAGCCCAGAAAGATCCCTGAAAGTATCACGGCGTTGAACGGAGACTGCCTGGTACATGGCAGTCGACACTAGAAACAAATTCTCCTAGTCAACCCCATCGCGGTCGCGGTCCTCAGCATCACTATCAGAGTCATTATCTTCAGCCGCAGCCCCACCGCCTCCCCAAAATCTGTTCAGCAGATTCCTTACGACACGTATGGGCATGGGCTAAAACAGTACATCAGCACCTTCAATCAAGCCAGACGTCAAAAGCGACTCACAGAGACATCCTCATCCTCATCTTCATCATTTTCATCATCTTCATCCTCTCCTGAAGACGCTGGTGCTTCTGCTGCACCTCTCGGAAGTATGGGGTCCAAGTCCGGCAGATCATCCTCCCCATCCAATGGCATTCCGCCTGGCATTCCACCTCCACCTCCACCGCCGTCCCCTGCACCCATCGCAAGATCAAGCATCATATCATTCAGCGCATCTGGCATCTCAGCCATCATCTGCACAAATTGCACCACGCCGCCAGGCAACTGTGCTGCAAGTCCAGGGTTCGCATCGAACACCGCTTCAATTTGCGCCCTGACGCCGGCATCAGGGATGAGCCGTTCCAGTGCGCGTGCATCCCGCCGGCGTGGAGGCACGCTGAATATCTCTTCTGCGCCAGCAAAGAAGTCGTCGTTGTATTCGGAGAGTGCTTTCAGTGGTGGAAGCGGATCGCATGCGAGCTGTTTTGCTAGCAAGACAGAGCGCGGGATGAAGGAGGTGAGGTGTCGGAAGCTTTGCTCTTGGACGAGGACGTGTCGGTAGACTGAATAACGAAGCGTTGTCGAGGCGTACATTTGGAGGAACCGCTCGCGAGTCGAATTCGAGCGTTGGGCGTTGAGCGACGGTAGGATTCCATTAGCGGTGCTTTGGAACCATTTCGCATGTGCAGCTGATTTCCAGAGAGGCGCGGATCGCTGGGCGTAAAGATGAGACAGGATGTGGAGAACGCCTTGAGCAGCTGATAACCCACTTGGGTGATCGTCAGCCATTAGGTGCGTGATGATTCAAAGCAACTCACATTGCATCAGTTTGTATCCGGAATGCTTTGTGTCCGCGCAGCTCTGGAGATAAGGAAATATCACACTTGTCGGCCAACAGAGGTACCACTTCCGGGAAGGCTAGGATAGCCTGCTTCAGGGCGTCAGTGCTGTTTCCTACGCTCTGCCTCTTCATCAATACACGATTAACTAGTGCGATCAGAAAAAACCTACTTGTTGCCCGCCTGCCTTTTCCCTTGCAAAAAGCGCCAGGGCTCTCGCATACGCCCATCCAGGTAGCGCGCTCGGGTTCAAGTGATCCTCGAATACGGTCTTTGCGCCAGAAAACTCTGCATACACATCCAAGAGCCACTGTCCCATACCCGCTTTGACGCAAACGAAATCAAGGTGGAACAAGACACCGTGTGGGTCCGTCCATGGCTCGAGGGAGTAGAGAAGGCGCCCGAACTCGAATGCGGTACGGATGCATCCGCGACGCTGGAGGTCACTATGGCGTATTAGTCCTGCGAGAAGGGGCCAGTTGTAAGAGGGAAACTTACGTGACCTGTCGATGCAACGCGAGGAAGAAGGGTCGATTCTCGACACGATTGAAGTCGAGGCGGTTGAGTCCGTTCGTGAAGCTGAATGCTCCTAGAAAGGCACGCTCGTATGCAAAGAGCGCCCGATCCACGTATTCGACGGCTTGGCTGTATTCTGATAGAATTTAACAAGGAGAAACTTGATTGACACGGATCGCTGACCTTCTCGATGGCGATACACCTCCGATAGCTGCAGCAGCGTATCAGCATGCCACGGGAGTTTCTGCATAACTCTCCAAAGCGCCTCAGGATCTAGTGACTGTGAGTGCCACGAGAAGGCGTATTATCAGAAATCGCTACCTCCTGTCATCACAGCTTGCATGAAGGTCTTTGTCACACCTTTGTACCTCTTACTATATTCAACAGTCCACCACTTGTCGGTGGCAGCTGGGCTATTCCTATCTGCGACCTTCTGTTTTACCTCGTCGTCGGTCAATGAGCGAGATGATAGGCCTTCACGTTGCTTGATCATACTCCACGATGGATGCGGACGTGTGAGCTGTGAACGCTGAGTCTGGTTTGGAGCAGCGCCCCTCCGTTTTTTGGATCCGCCAGTAGGACTGCTCTCGGTAGACTTTGCAGCTATAACGGCTTTTGCCCCGAAGAACTTGCGCATCTCTGCCTCTGCATCGAGGTTAGGAACTGAGACAGATAGAAGGGATGCAAGGGATGCGTGTCGAGTAGATGAGGAGGAAGCTGCCACGCTTTGAAGTTCTGGGTACCTTTGTACTGATGAGCACAATGGCCGACATGATAGAAGGGTGGACGCACTTTTGTGAAAGCTCTGCGAGCGCCGCGTCGAGATCATCCTGATCATCCTTCTTCTTGTCTTTTCCCTTGCCTTTCTTTGCAGATTTAGACTGAGAAGGTGAATGAGGGTTTGGTGTCTCGGCAGGTTTGGCGTGCTCAGACGCGTCGGTTACCACTGGTTTCTTCTTTTTCTTCTTTGCCTATGTTCGAGTAAGGCCAATCCATGTCCTGAATCATAAAATCGTAACACACTTTTTTTGCCTTTATGGGCTTCGAAGTTTGGTCGTCGCTCTCAGGAAGGTCATGGTCGTCGTCTGCGGTGGAAAGCTGGGTCCATCGTCATAATCTCCATGCGAATTTGTTTCAGGGTTGCACTTACCGCCGCAAACCCCAAAATACTAGCAGATGGGGCAATGGGTACGATTTCCTCTTCCTCACTGTCTGTATCAGCGACAGCAGGTTGTTTTCCGAGGGCAAGAAGTTCTTCCTGCTCTCGTTGCTGTCGTTTGTTAATCCTTGGAGGCATTGATCCTGTGGTGAATATCGACAGGCTCAGCCATAGTTAGCTTTATGTGGGCCGGTCACAGCCGGTCACTCGCCGCACGGGGCGATGTCACACAGGGCCCAGGCTGAAGAGACTGGATTTACCCACTTGAACTTCCACACAGCTTATCACTTTCCCTCGCTTTCGCTGTCTTGACAGACGGTAACCTCGACCATTTCTCATTATCTCAAGGGCGTTGACATCAAACGATGGAATCGCTGGGTCCGGGGCTATTTAGCCCAACTCGAATGTTGACACTCGTAGGCGCCATCCTCGTGTCTCTCAGCTCGGGAACAAATTATGTGTGTCTTCTACCGTTATCTTTCTTGATGTGTCCGTGGTGTTGAATCAAATCTCGCGCCAGGTATACTCTGGTAGGTATATACCTCACCACCATGATAAGATACTTGACATATGATATCCTATCGCAGCATATGCTCCGCAATTGGGTACACGTTTACACCTCACACATACCCAGTTGAATGTCATTGGACTTGCAGGGAATTGTGCGCTAATCATTTCAATCCCTCTTGCACGACAAACTCTGAACTTTATCTAGTGGGCGTATACAGCAGCAGTCCAGTCTGGGGTCGAGTAGTCGATTCCAAGGGTAACCGCATCCCACTCATTGGTGCATGTACCTGTCTCTTCTTTGGATACCTCGGAATTAAGCGCATGTACGACGATGGCGCAGGTGACACCGTATCATTCCTGCATCTTCTCGTCCTCATCGTCTGCACCTTCATGACCGGGGTGGCCGGAAGTGCTGGCCTTTCTGCTGCTATGAATACTACGGCGAAAAGTTTCCCTGACTCTGCGGTTTGTCTTCAAGTGTATCAATAAGTCAAGCTGATGCATTGAGTTGTGCAGCGCGGAACCACTACAGGACTCGTTTTATCTGGTTTTGGCCTATCCGCATTCTTCTTCGCCACAATCGCCAGTGTCGCTTTCCCCGGAGATATCTCAGCCTTACTCCTCGTCCTTGCCATCGGCACCGCTATACCCATGCTTCTTGGTCTCGTAATAGTACGTGAAGTACCATTGCCTCCCGCGAGCTCTAGACTCGGTGTCGAGGGGGGGTTACGCGGACGCGAGGGATACCAGCCTATCCCGAGCGGAGACGCCGCTATATTTATAAGTGATAATGACAGTCACAATCCACTCCTTAATCCCACCTCCGAGTCAGCACACGAACAGGAGGTGTCCAACTATCACGTTCCTGAGGCATCCACCGCGGTGGAACTTGTACAGGACCGGAGTATCTCCAGAGCGTCAAGAGCCACCAGAAGTGTGAGCCGCGGAAAGACCGTGCATAATGGGCCCAATATTTACGGGAAGCAACTATGGCTTACCCCTGATTTTCATATTCTTTTCACCATCACAGCGCTTCGTGAGTCGAATTTTCCTATTTTCAATATCTTGTTACCGATGTCTACATGGATTAGTGAGTGGGACTGGGCTCATGTGTAGGTGTTTCCGGTCAGGGTGAATGGTATTAGCTCAGCAAGAGTTGTACAGACATCAACAATGTTGGCTCCATATCTCAGGCGTTATATGCCAAGGGGAATCCTGACTATGACCAGTTAGAATCCTCGCGATGGCAAGCCGCGCAGGTTTCAACCCTCAGTATTTGCAACTTCTCAGGACGCATTCTCATTGGTACATTTCTTGGTCCTTCCACCTCTCTCTCCGCTCATTCGAGACCTGCAGGTCTAATCGCGGACTTTACCCGAATCCGCTTGCGTCTTCCTCGCGTATACTGTTTCTGCTTAGTTTCCGCACTTTTCGTTGTTTCCCAAGTATATGCCATTAACGTAGAAGACGTTGCACACCTTTGGAAAGCAACAGTCCTCCTTGGACTCGCATATGGCGGTCTGTTCGGTATATGCCCGACAATTATCATCGACTGGTTTGGGCTTGGTGAGCGGACTATGTAGTTGTTGATAGCGCACCGAAACGGAACTGACATGAATCATCATCATTCCAGCTCATCTATCGGAGAATTGGGGATATGTCTCCCTCAGCCCACTTTTGGGCGGGAATCTCTTCTCGCTCATGTTCGGGCGCAACCTCGATGCGCACGCCTCTGATAACGACTCCTCGACGCACTCGCCTTTGTCTTTGATAGAACGTGCCGGTCTCCCGAACGACCACCAATGCTTTGATGGACGCGAGTGCTATGTCTCGAGTCTGTATGTGACGGTCGCGGCGTGCTCGTTTGCGCTTGTCTTGAGCGTTTGGGCGGGAATAAGGGACCAGAGAAAGACAGCAGAGGCGAAGAGGGAGCTTGTTTGGGATGCTGAAGAATAGGCGCTGAAGAGTAGGGGGCTTGTTTGGGATGCCGAAGAATAGATGGGTCGCGTGCGTGCGTTGGCAGATACTCAGCGTAATGTATGTTTAGATTTATCATAGATTTATCCTCGCGATGAACATGAAGTGACTTCAACACAACAAGGCAACGCGAGCACATCTCATCAGTTGTATCGGAAAGTTGTCATATCATTTTATTAACATAGAGACCTGCGTGCTTCGCAGATCCAATATATAATAATATACACAACGCAGGCTAAAACATAATGATACGTCAGAAAATACAGTTTGGTGCTACGAATAAATGCAAAGTGGTTAGTATTACAGATATGAATGGATGCAGGCATAACAACTCAAAGCCACAGATAAGATCAGAGCATCATAAATAGGAGAAAACACAGAGATATGAGGATAGCAATCAGCCCTATATATATCGATGATGCAGATTTTGATGCAAGGTGCTGCGGCTGCATCACCCGCATATCCACGGGGGGCGCCATGGGCATCGCACTACCCACTCTGCTCGGAATTATCGGGGGTAGATGAGGCGCCTTCGCAGAGAACGGAATTCCTGAGTGCGAGGGGACTTGCGTGGAATGGCAGGCTGGCAACGGTGCTTTGATTTCATCCCATGGTGCTGCGGCAAATGCTTTCTCATCTCCGGATGGTTCTGCCTGTCCGTGCCGTGGCAATGAATCACCATTTACCGTTCTCATCAACGCAGGAGCGGAGCGTTCTGATATGTCAGCAGTGCGCCCCAGTGCCTCTGGGAACTTAAGAGGCTGTGACGCTGTGGTGATCGTTGACACCTGTGAAGGTGATGAAGGCGGTGATGTAGGAGCCGGCGAAGAGCGGTTACTCCTTGGTATGCTATTAGTGGCACCCCTGATTGCGCCAATGACGGGTTTCATGTCAGCGCTGTCATCTGGATGGGCACCCTGTGCGCGATTCAGCAGTTCTAGCCCTTCCATTACATCTGCAGGATTTTTCCTGATATTAAAACGGTATAGCAGTGCAAGTCCAAGCTTGCGCAGCAATAGAGGACGATCTGGGTGTCCCGGTTGGCGTAGCCCAAGCGCCTCCCGATACAGGGAAATAGAGGCATCTATAGCAGTATCACTGTCTTCGATGTGTGGATGGATAGCAAGAGCATCTGCCAGATTAGTTAATGCCGCTGCACGGTCAGGGTGATCACTGCCACAATGATCAAGCGTAAGGCGCAGCTGTTCTGTAGCTTCGTGATAGTCTGAGATGCACCGAGTGCGGCGGTAGCAGACGAGGAGATTCTGACCGGTTTCTGTCATTTTTCCCAGACGTTGTGACTCGTCGGATCCGGGCTAGGTGAGACGTTAATATAGTAAGAATATTTGTAGGAGGTGACAACACGCACGGAGTAGCGCTGACCGAACTGAGTGGCATCTGTTTCGTCTCCGATGTCTCGGTCAACTTTCACCAGCAGAGTTGTTGACATCGATCCACTAGCATCGGGGGAGAACAAGATTGCTGCAGATTATTTCAGTTAGGTGGGAGGCATAAGATAACCGGCTACCAACTTACGCAAGAATTGGTTGCTGTGGCGCAAGAGTTCTCCCACTGTGAGCTTAGCTTCGTGCATCAACTCGCCACGCCCAAGCATACGTTCAAATTCATAGGCCGCGAAGATTCTTAGAGATACTATTGCTGAATTATCTGCAGGGCTGATGTCATAGATGGTGTCAATGTTCTTACAGAACGTCATCCACTGAACACTCACAGGACAAAGACCTCATCCCATTGCACAACATTACTTGATGGTATTTCTGCTTTCACGGTTGTTCTCCAAACGTTTCCATCAACCTCGACAGCGACATAAAAACCAGCCGGAATACGACGAAGACCAGTTGCTGGAGCTGTCACATGGATGGCTACATCTCATAGTGAATCGATTAGCCTCCAAGATGCAAACCGAAAACCGTACAAGAAATCGCCAATCGCTTCTCCTGAGGCGTTTGGCGCCAGAACTCCAGTTGAGAATGATTGGACATGCAGAAGAAGATTGGTGGCTGAGAGAGAGCCGTGGACTATAAATCTGGGCTGGTGACTCAGGTCGTCACTTAGCAGTGCTGAAGCCTGTGCTGGGATTGATGGGCGTCTATGGGATTGATTATAATGGTACACCTCATGTAGGCCATGTATTCGGTAATGAAACGTGGACACATCGCATTTTTAAGTACGAACTGATCCGTAAGGCCTAAAGCGAGGGTGCCTAGCTTGATGCCGCTACCGAGTTCACCGACGCACGATAAGCACCTAGAAGGAGTTGCGGTAGTTCAAAGTTCCAGCACAGCGAAATGTTACAACCTCATGCCTGGATCGTGTTTCGATACTTAGGGAACTAAAATTAAAAAGCATGTCAGCAGGCAGGCTCCCGGAACTTTCAGTGATCGAATGGAGGTCTGGACTGATCGACGCAGCTCAGTTTTCACAGACCCTCAGTAATGAGATTTTCGAGGCCCTGCGTGAGAGGCATCCATGTAAGGTGAGCGAACAATATATTTGAGTAGACGGACTTGCGACGTTACACGAAAGGATATTATATCGCGGATTATGTGCATATGCTCTAGGCACATTTGCAACTTGGAGCATCCTTGAGGTGCTCCGCGGCCTGCATAACGGCATTAGCTGGAATTTTAATAGTTCAATTTGCAGGGCAAAGCCCACCCGATATCACGAACTTTCTTTACTTTCACAGCGCCTAGGCCTGACACGACGGTCCGCACAACTTTGAAAGGCCTATCATTACTTCCACCGTTTATGAGCGTCCTCAACGAAGTTAACCAAAGTAGAGTTCGTCTTTGAAGACTTCATCACAGAACCTAGCTGCATACCATATTGACTTGTAAGCATTGTGTGCAGCACCAGTGAGAGCACTTCATTACGCTCACGTTTCAGCCTGTGCGCATTGCATCGTGTTCGCGTTCTTGGTACAGGAATGACGTGGCTCGTGAAGGAAAATTACAGACTCCAAATTCAAATCGGTGGCGAGATTAGGTTATTATGTACGACTGTTCATTTTTGGTCTGTAAGTAGTGGTTCAGTGAGGTTATGGAGCGACTGATCGGATCTAGCGAAGTGTAATTGAGTTTCGCAGATGGCGGCCCAAGAATTACGGTTGGTTGGCAATAGCTTTCGTGGTCCAATGGTCGGTGGGGATGGTCTGGCTCCGCAGATGCACCTGCCACATGCGCAGCCTGATGGGAATGCTCTGGGATCCTGGTTGAACTTGCGTTCTTGAAATTTGGATTGGGAGAATAGGACTCGAGGAGCGAATATTCATGGCGGTGATGCCGCATTGAAAGCATGAGTGGATTATTGTCATCCGAGGCAAATCCGAGGCCCGACCATCTTACTTACGTCACCAAGTGACTATACGTATTCCCGCTACGCGCGTCGCGTAGATCATCCAAACGTAGATCATCGTGGTCATTCAGCGCTAGCACTCAGCTGCCAGCATTTGGCCAGCATGACTACTTTCCTCTACAAGCCACTTTGCGCTGAGTTGAGTGGATGATAATTCGACCGCCGAAATTTGCGCTGAGTTGCCGTATATTTCCATACGTACACGCACGTCGGAATCCCGTAGTCGATCTCTCCGCGACTCGGATGCTCTTGGATGTCCACGCTTTTGTAGTGGATATGTTTCTGCCTCAGCTTGGTAGTCATGCTGCCGGCACATATGTGCTATAAATTTCTTCCGCAGGTCTATGAATCCACCTCGTTCCTCACAAAGAATGGTGGCACCTGCTATCGCTCGATCTTACTCCTCATCCAGCTTATGGACAATGTGTTCCATTGACGCATTCCATGGCGCATTCCTTGGTGCTTGTACATTTGTAGTGCTGTGGTCTTTGTTCAAAGTTCAAAGGATTGTTCGCCGGCGAATGAAGACCACCCACCTCCGTGGTCCTCCTCGTTCAAGCTTCCTATATGGCGTCTTGAACAACATCATCTCATATAAAGACAGTGCTGCAGTGTATGAGAATTGGGCCAAAGAATATGGGGTAGTGTACCAGATTCCCAGCGTCCTTGGGGAGACTAGAATCATGCTATGTGTCCCAAAAGCTCTTGCAGGCATCAGCAAAACAACAAGCCTGTACAGTTCTGTACAGCTTGGTCCCCCTTTTACAGCTCTCCACAGCTCTCCACAGAGCCCACAGAACCGGCCGCCGAAAAAGTGTTTTGCTGATGCACATTATTATGCCCGAGAGACATGGACCTATGTTCACTCACCCTTTGGTCTGGCACTTGTAGAAAACATGGTAATTCAAACTCTCCTCTATTCTCGTTTTTCTCATTTCTCTTGTCAGATTGGAAGAGGGTTGCTGTGGGCTGAGGGTGAAAGCCACAGGAGGTAGTTTACAGTTCGTATCCTTTCTCCTGAAACTGATCCGCTATCTGCGAACCAGGCAACGGAAGGCACTTATGCCAGCTTTCAGCAATGAAGCTATTTGACAACTCACATCAGTGTTTTATGGCTCAATATACAAGGTAAATATACGCAAAATGCAGCATCTCTTGAGTTTAATGCTCTATAGGCCAAATGTGCATGGGATTCCATCATAGAATCAGGTAAGGACGGGAGTGCTGTCATTGAAGTTCACAACTGGTGCGTATCTTTTCTGGCATAAACTAGCATTATTGATTGGAACAACTTTAAGGATGAATCATTGCGTAAGCGATTTTTCGCCATTGAAGCCTGCCATATATTGACGTATTATTAGCTTGGATACGATTGGCATTGCTGGTTTCTCCTAGGACTTTGGTTCGCTTGACGGAAAACATTCCAGTGTGACCGACATGTTTGATACTTTCTCAAAACAAAACAGGAGTCTATGATTGAATTGTTGAGTATGTTTTTGAATACATTCATCACAATCCTTGATTAAGACCAAGATACACAGTCGAAGCTGAAAGTCAAGATGCCGAGCTGCATCTGTCCCAAGTGGAAGTGATGTCTCAGGTCTGTGGAGACTCTTTCGACACTAGTTTGCAAGCTGATAGCCCACAGATAATGAAGTTGCTTATTGCGGGTTACGAGACGACATCAGGTGAGTTAGTTACTGTCCTTTCCTTTCATATAGGCTGAATCCTTGTTTGCAGTCAGTCTTACGGCAAGTCCTCTGTCCCTTAGCATTTATATCCAATATTTATGTGATGATCAGTGGGCACTCATCGAACTCTCGAAACACCCCGATGTTCAAAGCAAACTCAGAGAGGAACTGCTGGCGTTTGGTGATGATCCGACCTATGATCAATTAAAGGCCAACCTCCCATACTTGGACGCGGTTGTCCACGAAACTCTACGACTCCATCCTCCTGTACCTGATGTCACTCGTATTGTCAGTGCATATTTCTATGTTGATGTGAATAGAGATCCTGATGGTAGACCTACAGGCGGCCGCAGACGACGTTATCCCCTTGAGCGAACCTATATGCACGGCATCCGGCAAAATGACCGAAAGTATATCTGTAGGAAAGGGGACAATTATTTCGGTATCAGTCAGGGGAATCAACCGCTCTTTTTCCATCTGGGGACCAGACGCAAAGCAATTCAAGCCTGACCGTTGGCTATCCGAAGATGGCATCACTGGGAACGCGAAGGAAGTCCAAGGTTACAGGCACTTGCTGACATTTGTTTTGTCAGTTCTTGTGAAGAACTTCGTGTTTGAGATGCAGAATGGACCAGAGACTCAGGTTGAGGTTGGGAGGGCGATTTTACCTCGTCCGCGGATTGTTGGAGAGGATGGAACCAGAGTACCTTTACTTGTTCGTTGGTATGAATAATTAGTTGCGCTGCACTGGCAAGTTCAGAATATTCCCTTTATTTATTCGCAACTGTACATATCCGATCCAACTCGCATCGCATTCAGATTCAAAGTTATATGTGTAGGATCAATATCATGATCAGGATTTAGCATGAAACGGGAAGCGGGTCGGAGTTTGCTTTCACCGTGCACGTGGTCCCTGGGACTTGATGTTTGTCCACGTCTCTTGTTCAACGGACTGTCCATTGGATCTCAGAGCCGTGAGTGCTTTCAATATCGTCTTGATCTCATCACAGATGTTCATTCCGCTTTGACTTTCGTCTGCTATGATCAAGAGTAATCAGCGCATCTGTGACCGCGCATTCAAGGACAACTATGTCCATACCAATGGATAGGGTGCACACTTTGGCCTCCCGGCCTTCTCCTGCGTCCACATATGTCCAGATGTCCGCACCTTCAAATGCAACGGCTCAGGTTGCGGAGAAGCCTCCTTCGCCCGAGAATTCTACCGCCGGTTCCAATGATGAGAAGCAGAGCCAGATGGAACAGTCATTGAAACGCTCCGTAACTCTTGTTATATGGTATAAGGTGTGTTATATCAATGCTTTTGAAAAGGCTACGTTTGATGACTAGCCCGTTCAATAGCCAGCATGCGACCCAATACGCCTGAACCACGAGATCTCCACCTTTCCACTGTTTCAGCTGTCGCATTTTCCATCTGTGGTTTCAGACCTGGAACTCACGCCCGCTTCATATCTCGATACATACAATAATGCCACAGGGAATTGGGAGCAACACATGATCACTACTGTTCGCACAATTGAGACTGACCAGCGTCTCCTTTATAAGCTGCGCAAAAGTCTTCTTAACGGGCTTTCAGATGATGAATGCCAAGGACTCGCGGAGGAGTTGGCACTACAATCGAAGAAGAAGCAAGCTGCATCTCCTACGATTCTGGTACAACACGGCATGAAGAGGCATGCAACTGAGCATATAGACGGCCCACCTGCGAAAAGACTATACCCCGAGGGGTACCCGCACCCGATGTATATCCCGCCCATGGGATATATGTACCCACCGGTCACGATAGGGCATGCAATGAATGCTCCCGTTGGCCCATCGAACGCGAACAGTCCAGAGGGCGAAGCATCATCCTCCATGCTAACCCCATACTCAGTACCCGCAACCCCGATGGGCGGTCAGGCGCCCAACAGTCCGGGGCAATTTCCAACGGTATCGCCGTCGTCAGCCACTCGAGCAGGGTCTGGAGCTTCATTCCCGCAGCACCCCCACCCTCCACTCAAACGATGGCCTAATGATTATACCGTTTCTGAAATTGCCGCCGGTTTCCGACAGATGGATGCCCTCATAGCCCAAACGCCTAACTCGACTCAGCGCGTGGCATTCGAACGCGTTTTCGGATGCCGGTATGTCAAGTCGACCGTTTGCCGGCACCGTGGAGTGTATCGCAAAGCCGATGGAGCGATCCGGAGCATGTTTGAGGGTATGGGGACGGACGAACGTGCTGTGTGGGGTGAGTTTGTGAGGCGCGTAGAGGGTCGGCCATCAGGGAAGCCGGCTCAAGGAGAGCAAGGAGAGGAACATGTGCTTCAGGGAGATATTCATGAGAGAGGTCCACAGTCTAGTCCAGTCCAGCAGGAGCAATGCGGAGAGACGACTACAGTCCCACTTATGGATTCGCTGGGGCAATCACCACATATGACCGTCGCTTCACCTCCCTCCAGCATGCAACATATTAATGGTGCGTGTATTTTACACGATCATCTATTTCCATGGAGTTTATATCGTTTTGCAGGGCACGTTCCTGTTTATGATCCAAGTTTAGCAGATAAAGGCGTTGGTTTGACGGGAACGTGAAGAAGTTTTTCACTAGTTGTATACCTTTTCTGCGATTTCACGAATTCTGTGCAGTATAGATTTTATTAATTCACACAAGGTTTGGGGCTCGCTGATAGTGTGACGTTCGCCAAGGATTGATATGGGGTTTTGCGCTGAAGGTTATACAACTGATGATCAGATTATACCTCGAGCTTGAATTTATTTCACACCTTTATCTCGAGAATGCAAAATTACATGACGTCACGCTGTGCTTGCAGTTGAGAAACCGATCCGTGGGAATAAACATTTGGCTGATAATTATTCGACACTCCTACTTAGTGTTGCGCATTTTTTATACAACTATTTTGTCGACGTGGAACTGATGCATCAAGCTCACGTATAGACATCCTCCTGGAGATATTTTCGCATTCAATACTGGTCTAAGGATCCCTGCATGCAGTGCAAGCCAGGACATGCGAGATTTTCCACGAGCCGGCGATGAATTTACTCTGGGCTGAATTGTATCATCATGGGATAAACCCACTGGTAGGTTGTGTAACGAGGATACACTCACTGGTGGATGATTGTCGCAAAGTCGGTGCGGACTAGTAAGTTGCACCTTTTTTCGTTGGTTCACTGCTCGCCTAAACGCAGCACTTTCGACCCTTCCGTTCTGGATGTATCAAACCACTCTCTGAGTACGGGGCTCGTCTCTTTTTGCGTCATGCCGCCCGTGGACGCTCATTGCGTATTTGGACGGACGAACATTTTCATCTTCAGACAATCCTCTCCATCGAGATATGTGTGTTCCCGAGACTCCAGAAGTTTTACTGGCATCTAAGTGGGAATATCGCACACCTGCACATCTTCCTGTTCCCTACCATGCATCATTATACTCTGGGGGTTCGTTCCAATCTGAAAGCTGTTGCACCTTTCTGTCCTGTCCTCGAACTTCTGGAGAGCTTGTCCATCCGGGCCGAAATGTACACAGCAGATGAGCTGCTGCTGTTACATATCTAATACCACCCGTTCATGCACGCGACTCAAACGTCTTGAATGAATGTTAACTGTTCGACTCAGCAACGTGGAACGATCTCTAACCTTACTACCCTTGTCACAGTGACGAGTCGCGAGGGGCTATATAAGTCCCACTGCTACTGATCTCAATCTCAATCTCGCGCCTTTCCTTAATGTCACGACTCTTTGTTTTAATGTAACAACGTCTGCAGATATTATAACTTTCATACAATTTTCAGCATTCCCCTTTCAAAAAGTTTCATGTGTGAGTCGACTTTTTATATTGCACAAAGGCTGAGCAGCTTCGTCATGCACTGTCACAGTGCAAAGCATGCCCTTGAACGCATCGGTACTCTCTTGCATCGACAAGGTTAGCCATTACGCCGATTTGAATTTGCAGCTCGTCGGTTCTGATGTAGGATAAGGCACGTGGGGGGTCGACCATCAGGAAAGGAGAGGCAAAGTAGAAGAACCAGGTATCCAGGAGATCTCTACCGAAGGAGGTTCGCAATCCGATGCAGCCAGGCACAGTGCCAAAGACTAGTCTCCCCTTAAGCAGACCCTAATATGATGAAGATAGTCGTTCCTTCTGTATTAGGCCAAAAAACAGATACAGTTCGAATCGCTGGGTTAGTCACGACGTATGGCAGTGACTGTTAATTCACCGCCTCTCCAGTAGGCAGCACCATTTCATGGTGTTTCTATTCCCATGGAGCTTATCGCCTGGCACGTTCCTGTATGTGATTCAAGTTTAGCGGATAAGGTGTTGGTTTACCTGGGATATGAGCGTTTCAATTGTACCCTTTTTCTGTGGTTTCACATTGTTATTCCGTGCGGTAGCTTCGAGGCATGACTTCCTTGTTATTTCACAACCTTGAACTAAGGTTCAGGTTTCGAAATACCTGCGGCAGTTCCAGAATTGATGTCATAGTCTCGCTCAATGTCACAATGTAAGCAACTGAGCACAACTCGAGCTTTGAACTCATCTCTATCAAGATTTTATCTCAAGCAAGACTTGTGATGCATAAATATATCTGATACTGACCTGATCCCTGCGGGCTTGTGACCTTAAAAGTTAATTAAGCGCTTATCATAATAGCGTTATCCGATTTATAATTTGACCAGGCCAGCTGGTCCAGTCGCAAGAAGCCGATCAAATACGTTCATCGCTACGTTTGCAAATTGGTAGTGTAGAATTCGGGTTGCATGCGACACAACGAAGGGAGGATACGCCCCAAGCTCTAGCTACTGTAGGTAGGTATATATGCCTCGTGTACTACATGCGGCCAACACGAGTACCTTCGAATCGTCGATTGACATATTCCAACAAGCGGCCTATAGCACTACCGTACTCCATCGACTTCCATCGACGATGCATCCAGTTCTACTTTCCTTGGACATCCTCCCCGAGATATTCACGCATCTCCTGCCAGATTCATCGTCTAACGAGAGATCGCAGGTGTCCCTCGCCGCGTTAGCCAGGACATGCAAAACCTTCTACGAACCTGCGATGGATTTGCTTTGGGCTGACACGGGTAATCGTGGGATAATCCCACTGCTAGGTTGTGTAACAAGACTGCAACCGCTGATGTATCGTGTTTCGGGAGAGGTCGGTGCCGACTATGTTCATCTCCCTTCGCTGGTTTACTGAACATTTACACGCAGTCCATAAACTTCTGTTCTCGAGGTCTCGAACCATTATCTGGGCACGAAGTCTGTCAATTTTTGAGTCACGCCTCCCGCGTACGCTCATTGCGTATACGAACCGATGAACATTTTCATCTTCTCGGGATCCTACCCATCGACACATGTGTGTTCCCGAGACTCCTACAGCTTTACTGGTATCTGCATATAAATTCCAGGCACTTTCACCTCTTCCTATCCCCTACGCTGTGTCATTGCTCCCTGAATCATTGTGTTCTGCGAGTCGCTCATTCCGATTTGAGATCTATCGTGACCTGCTGTCCTGTTCTGGATAACTTATCCATCTGGGCCACGGTGTACACATCAGATGACCTGCTCCTGCTATCCGAAACCATCCGTTCATTCAAGCGGCTCAAACATCTTATATGTCCACTACTCGACTCAGCAGCATGGAACCACCTTTCCAACCTCCCTACCCTTGTCACTGTGATGAATCTTGAGGGGCCGTATAAAGTCCCACTGGACTTGGATAATCTCACTCTCGTGTCTTTCCGCAATGTCACGACACTTTGTTTACACGTAAACACGGCTGAAGGCATAATCGCTCTCATACAGCGCTCAGAATTTCCCTCACTAAAAGTCTTCAAGTTGTATATCGGCATTCTGCATCGGACAGAGGCTAAGGAGCTTTTTCGTGCACTGTCACAGTGCAAAGCATGCGGAACACTTGAGCACATTGACATTGTGTCCCGAAAACCAGCAGATGAGCGCCCAGACAACCCTGTAATTAGACATTTCCTTTGTTTCAAGCAGCTCCAAACCATGCGACTCTCCGTTCATGATGCCATCTACTTTGACAATGGCCTTGTGGAAGCCATGTCAAGTTGGCCGCACATTCGCTCTTTGGAATTAATAGACCCATGTGGGGGTCTCCATACCATCACATTTCGTGGATTGTTCACAGCGCTCCGTTCGTGTCCTTGCTTGTACAACCTGCGAATATACATGGATGCCGTGAATATCGACATCAATCCCGAAGCCGAGTCATTCCAACATACCTCTCTACGGACATTTCATGTGGGCTCCTCTCACGTAGAGGATCCACGAGCTGTCGCTCGCATCATTTTCTCCATGCTCCCTTGCGTTTCCGTGGTTGCCCACCGGGGAAGTAACTTAGTGTGGGACGAAGTGAACAGGCAGCTCAATAGTTTGCGAGGAGCAGCTCATGCGACATGAGTTCGAGATAACGGTATTGGCAATCCGAGGTTTTCTCAGTGTTTTGTACCCCCTTTCTCTGATTTCACGAATTCTGTGCAGTGGTTTCAGGGCTTCGTTGTTTAATTCACAAATAAGATTCAGGGTTCGAGATATCTACTGATAACATAGCCTGCGACAGTCCCAGGATTGATCTGCGCGTGTGGATATAAGGCAACTGAGAATGCCTCGAGCTTCATTAGAAGCCCGGGCGTCACGTTTCACCCACCCCTGTCAACCAAATTATATGATGCTCCTGGGCTTTGACTTTGAGCGATTTTTGCGTACAATTGAAAGCCTGTCTAGTGGTCTCGCATTGTCTAGACTATGCAGCCTGAGTTGCAGTCGCGGTCGAGTCGCGGTGTTTTCATGATTGATATTGATCACGTGGTCATGGTGCGCCAGTGTCAACGTTAAGGGTTTCGTCATCATTTTATTACGCTTTCGTACCGAGAAGCGGGTTGAACTACTTATATATAAGATCATTCAGCCTCTAAACACCCTACCTCTCTTTTTGACGACTGCCACGCTCTACATATATAACATTTTCCCTATCCTCCTCTCGAGCCCGAAGCTGATTATGACTGACGACTCGGTTCCTAATAAGAGGATCTTTAAAGATCCAGTACATGACTATGGTGAGCAGTTCGGTTAAATAAACTTGGATAGTGAGCTCATCAGTGTGTGGGTCCGACAGTCGAGTATGATCCATGGATTTGCAGTTTCATCGACACGTGAGTTTCCGTTTCCTGGTGAAATCAACATGGACTCGACCCATTCTCCTTCCACAGCCCTCATTTTCAGCGGTTGAGATATGTAAAGCAGCTAGGAATCTCCTACTACGTGTTTCCTGGCGCGTCTCACAATAGGTTCGAGCATTGTCTCGGTGCGAGTGTTGATTCATCTGTGCAGATGCTCGGCTAATGCGGATTTTCCTCGGACAGGCGTTGGCCACCTGGCTAGGATGATGGCTCAGCACCTTCAGAAGAGTCAACCGTCGTTAGGTATCAAGGACAAGCACATACGATGCGTCGAGCTCGCTGGACTTTGTCACGACCTTGGTCACGGGCCCTGGTCCCATGTCTGGGATGGTCATTTCATCCCGATAGCCCTGTAGGTTTCATCGTGTTTGCTTACCCAAGACTGACGACTGGATAGTCCTAATCACCCCAAGTGGTCCCACGAGAAAGCATCGGAAATGATGTTCGATGACATGGTGAAGCAGCACGACCTTAAGATTTCGCCTGAGGAGGTAGAGACTGTGAAGGCTCTCATTTCTGGCAAGAAGGAGCGGTGCAAGTGCGTGTTGCAACCTACTTAGCCTAACCGCTGCTGATGGATAAATAACTGCATCAGGCTTGGAAGGACTATGCCCTTCCTGTTTGAGATTGTTGCCAATGATCGCAATGGCATCGACGTTGACAAGTGCGTCTATACCCTTCCATACATTTGCAGTATCTCATTGCAAGTCTAAGGTTCGACTACATCGCTCGTGACTGCCATGCTGTTGGCGAAAAACGTAACATTTCTATGACAAGGTAGTTCTTCAGATCATTACATAACGCTTCGCTTAGTCCTTTTGATAACCATCTAGGTTAATTCATTCCGCGCGAGTTATCGATGGTCAAATATGCTATGACATCAAGAATGCAAATACAGTCTACGAGCTCTTCTTCACCCGCTTCTCGCTGCACAAAGATATCTACAATCACAAAACCAGCACGTAGCGCTTTGCATGCAGTGCTTTCAATGCTGACATTAAATATAGCTCGTGCAATTGAATACATGGTGATCGATGTACTTCTCATCGCACAGAAGTACATGAAGTTTGCGGAGTACATCTACATACCTGAGAAATATCTTCATCTCACGGATGATCTCTTGAACCGCATCAACATGACCGAATCGGAAGTAAGTCAATTCAATGCCTCCGTTCGTTTGTTTCATTTTATAATGACATCAGGAACTCGCCCCAGCGCGCAAGATCATCAGTCGCATCCAAAAGCGCGATCTCTATCGCCGCATAGACCACAAGATCATTGACTGGGATCTCAAAGGCGTCTGTCAGGCCCACATCACGCCCGAGAGCATCGTCCATGCTGCTAAACATGCTGACCTTCCTGGCGTTGATAAGGGCATTGTCGCTGAGCTAACTGTCGACCATGTCATTGTGGATGTGAGCACGATGCATTACGGTAGAGGAGGGGTCAACCCTGTGTCTCAGGTCATGTTCTATAGCAAGCACAACCCAAACGGTGAGCCAAGTCGCGATACGACATTGTTGCCAGCCATACTGATTTGTTCCGCAGTGTGCCTGCAAGCTGAGAAAGAAGATATCTCCCTCCTGATGCCTGAGAAGTTTGGCGAGGTCCTTATGCAGGTTTACACCAAGGAAGAAAAGTTTATGGGACTTGTGCAAGCCGCTTATCGGCATGTGTTCAGGTCCCTTCCTATCCCGGACGATCAATCAGAAATAACCACTATAGCAGTGACACCACCTCCCGTGACCGAAGCACCTTCTACTCCACGTATGCTTAAGCGCCCGCCGCCCAGTCTCGGTGTACCTTCAAACCAACCTTCAAGATCATTCGTGCGCACACCCAGCCTTTCGGAAAACAAGTTCACGACCCTTCCTCCCAACTACCAGAGTCGCTCACCGTCGACCATAGCGTTGCGGAGCTTGAAAAGGAGCAGGGAGGCAAGCGTTGAGCTTGACATCGACAATCCTCCTCCGACAAGGAAGAGTATGCGTATCGCAGCAGCGGTTGTATCGACAAAGTGATCTATCACGGTTCTGACCGACTCTTTTGTCTTGGTTGCAGTATTAGGCTCTGAATCGTGCTTCCGCTCCTTTTCATTCCACAATCTACTTCAGGCTGTAGCCATGCATGGTGCTTTTCAAGTTGGAGGGATGGATTCATTAATACCATACACATTTCTATAACATACTTCACAATGTATACCAGTCATATACTTAGACTATGCCATCAGTATACTCCGCGCCCCGACGAAGTTCGAGTCCATCCAGCCGTTTCGCTACTATATTTAAACTTTCACATCATCTGGACAGACACTGGACGCCCCGACATACATAAGTTCTCACTGGGTCTCAACGG
>PVYE01003647.1:11613-32597 GCA_002995055.1 Rhizopogon rudus | reverse complement strand
TGTGTGTGTGTGTATGTAATAATTGGATGGATGGAGCACCATATTTTCTACTAGTGAATGATAGTCACTCACAGACTCTAGGTCCTCATTCGCAGGTCCCTGACGGCGGAGGACGGAATTGAGATACGTGGCGTCCAACTTCCTCACGAACCGCACTCTCCCTTCTGTATTAGGACGATAGCCCACCATAAATTCTGATACAGAGGATGGATATGGGAGTTTTAGATTTGTATTCAAAATCCTACTTTCACACACTGAAGACCCTTCCCGAACCGAACTAAATATACCGATGTGCGCGCTTACTTTTCCATACGTTAGTCCTGGAATCACCGTGACTGGGCGTGACTTATCAAAGAGACAGTAAAGGCGACGACGTGAACGCGCTGATTCCGCCGCTGAACGAATCCAAACGCAAGCACGCAGATTACCTTCGCCGTCTTTCATCCTCAGTTACATCTACCTTCCTCTAACTCGTCATGTTTTGAACGCCCCGGATTCTTAGATGAACGACGTTAGTGCTATAATTCACTTCCCAGTACTTATTTCGCCGATGGCAATGTCACTAGGGGCTTCGTGGAGTCTCAAGGGAGCGCTTGAGTAGGGGTGGTGGGCAGTACACCCAGACACTGGCCAGAGTGTGACGAAGCGAGGGTGTGATGTTGAAGAAGCAAATATGAGGCAACGTTGCCAGTGACGACAAAATCCAGTAAGCATTTTCTCCACTCCTAGCTTCTTCGCTGACGTTTTCCACAGTTCAGTTCCACACATGTGTGTTGCAAAACAGCGATTTAAGTCGTCTTCCGTGATGCTCATTTCTCGAAGACAACGATTGATTGGGTCTTCTCCGGCGCATATCACCAAAGCGTTCCCAGAAATCAGGTTCATTCTCCTACACTCCAGCTGGTTAGTTCACTTTCGTGTACAACTTGAAGGATGTTTTACCTTGACTTCGAAGATATCTTCCCCTTCATCTCCACCGAAGGCCAGCGCACTCATACGTCAAGTATTCGAGTTGACTCCTAAGTACCAACAAGAGCTTGTGGTCCAGTCCGTCCGCACTCGATTCGTTTCCGCATTACACGAAGCGAGAGCCAAATAATGACATCCGTCTAACCCTTTCCCCAAGTCGTAAACTGCAACGATACCCGTATCGACCCAAAGATTTCAATGCATCTCAACACCTTTGGTATCAAATGTCGCGTCACAGAATAAGCTAAGAAGAGTATGACTTGAACTTGTGAGGAAAGTGCCCATTGCTCTGACAACTCCTACTCCACAGAACACGCCGTTGAAGCAGACCCCAATCGCTGCCGGTCTTTCACGCCCAACAGTCCTTGACATTTCTGAAGACAATGAACCAGCCGAAGATGAAACTGAAGATCTCATTTAGATAACTAGCGCTTAAGCAGCGATGTAAGCCTTGTGCAAGGTCTTCTTACAGATATCATCGAAAGAGCTCCGAGTATATCGAGATTCTGGCCGTCGATGTGGAAAAAAGTGTGGAGGCTTTGAAATAGATTCAAGTCAGACAAACGAGTTGCAGAATCAATACATGCGCGAATGGCTGCTCGAGAAAGAGTGCGTGATCACTTTTCATGATCATAGATCTTTGCCTGATGTCTGTTTTTTTTTCTCCGCGTTACATTAGTACCTCGAGCTGGTAGGCGAACTTTCCATCTCACACTTGGTGTTGTGCTGACTCCCTGTGGCGTCTGGCGTCAATAGGTGTGGATCTTTGTGTATGCATTGGGTTCTCATGACCAGGCTACAGTGCCTTGAACCTAAACTGAAACGGTGGACCCTCAAGCCTCATTCGTCGCCCAGTTTAAATCCTTGACGAACAGCCCCGACTCGACGATTCGAATAATGCGCATCTCCGATATGTGATATGAAATTGATAAAGTGCTTGCCTAAGATGGCTGTTTCATGCAGACCGGTATGCAATTCGAAGCTCCTCGACACCGGTGTTATAGAAATCAAGCGATAAGGTATGGTCTCCCTCGGTAGAATTTGCTCGCGAATGAGTCAGCCTGAGGCTTAGGTATTTGACGTGTTGAACACGCAAAACACCGCAACTTTGCTGCTATATACTTGATACTTTATTCAACCGTGTTAACGTTCTCCCGCATCGACTCAAGCACCGGCCCGCCATGGCCAGACATCATACAATTCACGGCCATCTGCGAGCACCGCATCGGGTTACTGAGGCCAATGTGGTGATGTCATGCTCATTTCCGCTATCACCATTGCTAACGCTCTCACTTCGACCGACTTGGGCTGATGTTATGTCCGTGATTAAGCAGTCATTAATGAAAATCTCTCCGTGGAGTCGCAAATTCTTGAGTTCATTAGTTATTTAAAGATCTTCGTACCCTGACCTCCACCACCGGTAGAATCTATGTAGGCTCGCGACCCTATTCAAACTCCAATCATCAGTGCACCTCGACTTCCTTTCACTGGAGATAGCAGCCCTGAGCGAAGACGCAGTGAACAAGCTGCACGGGCGTCACTAGATGAGGAACTTCCCTTAAAGACATGCCAATCTAAATCGAATCTCCTCCTTCACCCCTATGACGGGCATACCTATCGAGACTTTGGTGTAGATATCCGCAAAGCCTCTTCTTGGACTGTAAGTTTAGTTTCCTCATTTTATATTCCTCTGAATATTTGTCTAGTCTTGTATGCGTCGTGTGTGGGTATGGTATTACAAGGGCTGACTTCTTCTTCCCTGCCAATGCGGCTCGTGGCGCTGGGCAGTTGGTTTTGGTGAGCATATCCTGTTCTCCTTCTTCCTGGAAAATGGAATTGATGGATAGGACTTAGAAAATTACTTTTCCTGGCTTGATGTTCTCGAAGGTCGTATCCGTGTCGAATTCGGGAGATGTTGCAACTTTGGGTCTGTTGTTTCCTGAAGCACGTTTTGTTATCTCGTAACTGACGTATATACACACGATCTCTTTCAGGACCATCGTCCGTAATTGCGATCACGTACATGGTGATTGATTTCGCTTTGACTCTGGCTATCAAACAATTTGTCTGGGTACCACATCGGTTTCGGTACGGTATATTCGTTGGGCAAACATCGACCTTTGTAAGATTACATTTTCCTTCTACTGTGATGCTCACTGATTGAGACATCTCTAGATAGCGAATTCAGTCATGTCGGACATCACGGCTTCCTTCCCTTTGGACGGAGGTGATGACCAAACTAACGCAATAGCATACTCCGATGCCTTTTCTCTTATCCTCTACGTGAGTTCTGCATGGCTTTTGATGGATACCGCTGAAGTGCATCCGAAGGTGACATTCTTTACGTTCGGGCGCAAGCTGGCCGCGATGGACTTTGTTGGGCCTGATATAGATGATGAAGCAGCGCAACCTTGCCTCTGGCCAAACTTTGGGACCTTATCACGAAATGTCTACGTTGGGTGAAAGGTTTTGTTTCTCGGGGAACACGTTTAGGTTCCCCTGCGGAAGCTAAGGCAACTTATGACCCAGGTGCAAACAAGGTGGATGCATTTGGCGATCTAGATTTCAGCAAAGATCTTTCGCTGTCATCGCTAGATAGCTCGCTGACCATTCGCTCATCAGTATTGTCAACCATTGTGCAACATGCTATGCCACCGACACTATTCGACGAAGAACAACCGTCGATAGAGACTGGACCACATATCATACCGACGCTCTCTACAAACCAGCCATTCGCGTTATGCAATACGTGTCTGTGTTTCTTCGCTGTGTTTCGTCCCCTATGTTATTATCCATGGTCGTCTCCATCACCGTCTCCAAAATACCAGTCGTGAAAGCATTATTTATCTCTGATGTACCTGGAACTAACATTGCGCCAGCTCCTGATGGACAACCACCGCTGACATTCATCATCGATGTAGCTGCCTTCTTGGGAGCAGCCAACTGTCCTCTTGGACTAATTATTTTCGGATCTGCACTTGCGAGTATAAGTATTCCTCACGGAATCTGGACTTCACTACCCCTTGGGGCTATTGGAGCCCTTACTGTCAGCAAGCAGCTTATCATGCCAGCCTTAGGGATCCTTATCTGCGAAGGGTTCGCTCGGGTAGGGTTCCTTGACCCTGCAGATAAAGTTCTCAGATTTGTATGCATGTTCGTCTGATTTGTTATGCGTCGCGCCCGTTTCTAGCTGACCGAGCCATACCCTATAACAGCTTCGCATCTTGTTTACCAACGGCAACAGCGCAGGTGGGATAATGACTTTGCAAAATCCCTCTCTTATGTACTAAGGAATGATTTGCAGGTTATCCTGACACAAGCAGCATGCTCTGATACAGGAACGGCGGAACATCTTGTGCCATTACTGCTCCCACAGTACATCCTTATGCTTTGCGTGATGACCGCATCGATGGCGTTTACACTCAACCTTCTCTTTGGCTGAATGGGTGCGCATGTAAGTACTAGTGTGGCACAGGTGATGCTTGGCCTCTAGAGTAGATCCTTCGTAAACAAAATGACATACGCTATGTAATTCCGCGAAGTATACTATCGTTTTGTAGACGTGATAGCACTAGCACCAACTGGTGACATGAATTGAATGCTCGATGGAACGTTGTCAGAGAAACAACCCAATGCTGTCGATAAGCATCTTGTTCGCATCGATACCATGTCTGAGGGGCCGAGGATACGTCGTACTACTTACTTAATAACGTCGACATGTTACACCCCTAGTTCTTGATCTTCCGAAGTTATTCTTATAACGTAGTAAGCAAGTAGTAGTCTTCATGCCCGTATTTTCTCACCTTACTTTCCAATAACTTGCCACGGTTACTAGGCCTAGCCCGCCAAATGTGCCGGGTTTTTGCTTCCCACAGAGGAATAGAGGGAATAGAGAAATGAGCAAGCTCGGGATATCAATCCAGATGGGCGGCGATAGACGAAGACCCTGCTCTGCTTGGCACACCTATGACGCAAAAGTCGTCCGACAGCGCGAATGGCAGGTGTCACTACTATTATGTAGACGACTACCCGGACACCGACGCGGCGTTTTTCGTGCCGTACGCACAGCTGACAGGTGACCTCGAGCACGATGCATGGGCGTATCTAGCATTGGATAACCCGATGCGTCGTACTCCAGGTGTTCGAGAAGGAGAGTCCGTGTTTATCGACGGGCGTCATTATCGAGGGTGCTCGCCGGAACTTCGTATATATGTCTTGAGGGACGCATGGTCTGAGGTCGCACGCCCACTCAGGAGTTAAAGGTTGAGACCTAAATTTGAGGTCTAGCTAGTACATAGCCTCGTTCAAGATTTGCTGCCAGCGGTGTTCAAGCTGACCGGGTGATCTCGCTGGCCGCCGGCGTAGTTCGAGTCTCGATGGGGAATCCATGTACGTATGTACGTAACTTCCACCGACGAATCGTCACGCGTCTAACCGCCCTGCATCAAAATATGTAAACTCAATTGAAAACCTGAATTTACAGCTTGTCAAAGGACGTCCAACACCTGGAAGGAGGACATTATCGAGCACTAGCTTGTCGGAGATCTTCGGTAATCCTGACATTGAGGTTGCGATAACAGCGCAAGAACGTAACCTGCAGGGCCTGGCGTAACGGTTAGTATCAATATGGTGAGGATAATTTATCAATCACCATATCGCGCATCGCTGAAAATATTTTCATCATGCTGCAGCATAGCAGTGCATGGTCAGCGATCACCAATTGGAGCTATCATCCGACTGCACAATTATTTTCACATGATTTTGCTTCACCAAAGGTCCGAAATCATACCGAAAACAATTGACAGACCAAGGTGCCCGCTTTTCAGTGTGACTCACTCACTCACGTCTGTAAGAGGTCAAAAAGATCTAGAAGGACAAGCTTTCTGCACCATTTAAGTGTCGTATTATTTCCATGGTCCAGGGAAATATTCTGCCTCCTTTCCTAGCCACTGTCTCTGAACTGACTCCTTCGACTCTCCACGACTCGTCCACGATCACAAACAATGAGCACTATCTCTACTAGCACTCTGATTTGGGTTTCTGTGCAACCCCTGATCCGCCTGTAAGGATCCTTCCAACATATCTTATGTCTCATTTTAATACTTGTCGTCTTCAGGTTCTTGTGTGTAGGATGTGGATTTGCAGCCACAAAGGCTGGCTTATTTCCTGCTGCAGCAGCTCGCGGGGCAGGGCAAATCATAATAGTACGTGAATTTGCGGGTTGAATATGCACGTCTAATCGATCGGCAGAACGTTGCACTTCCGAACATGATGTTCTCGAGGATTGTCCCAGGGTTCAGCTCATCAAACATTGGTCAACTCGGTGCGATTTTTGAGCTTTTGTACGTCTGGTTGACTGACCTTATCTTTAGGCCCACTTGTCCTCATTGCGCTCATCTATATGCTCATCGGCTTAGCAATATCATGGATCATCAAGCTGTCCTTTTGGGTTCCCCACAGGTTCCGATACGGAATTCTCGTGGCAGGAGGGTGGGCGAATATTGGTGATATCCGTAAGCGTGACGAACTTGTTGTACATTAAATTTATTTGACACTTGTTTGCATTAGCTACCTCGGTGGCCCTGAGCATAATGGCGTCAGCTCCATTTAACGGTGCTCAGGATGAGAACCTGGCAGTGGGTTACATTGCTGCGTTTATCCTTGTGTTTAGCGTGAGTATCTTGATTATCTATTCGCATTCGCTCATTGCAATATGCGCAGGTCACACTGTTCCCTCTTGGAGGACATCGTTTTGTAATGATGGATTACAACGGTCCTGATTTAGAAAATGAACAAGTCAAGCAGTCGCTGGACATCAAACATGCGAAAAATCTATCAGATCTCGCCGCCGGATTTGCGCATTTGAAGCGGATCTCTCTCCTTTCCCATTCAACAGTTAAGGAAACCCATGCCGAAGCCGGTCAAACAACAAGCGAAAAGGAGTCTTTTAACGTGACACTCGCATCCGAGGGTCCTGTCACCACACCTTATCAAGCGCCAATGGTGGAAGACGCCGGATTATCATTGGTGGATGAACATCCGCCATCGACTGAGTTTCCCAGTTCTCCTCCATCCACTGTCGCCCAGCATGTGCCGCTCTCTACTGACGGTGCACAGGAGGTTTCCGAAACCTTCGTGGTGGTACCTGTCAGTCGATCCCAAAAGGTCATCAGTCTGGCTTTTCAAGTCTTACAATCCTTCATGTCTCCCCCGTCTTTGTCGATCATCATCTCATTCATCATTTCTGTTATCCCTCCATTGAAAGCGCTTTTTGTCACAGGCGTTCCAGGCACGCACATACTTCTAGCTCCCGATGGCCAACCTCCACTCGCGTTTATCATGAACACGGCCGCATTCATCGGTGCTGCATCGGTACCAATGGGCTTGATTACGCTTGGATCTGCTCTTGCTAGACTAAACCTTCCGCGGAGCCAATGGAGGTCTCTCCCTCTCTGTGCAATTGGTAGTTTGGCTTTGGGCAGACTCGTTGTCATGCCGGTCCTGGGCGTCCTAATCTGCCAAGGACTCGCACATATAGGATTGATAGATCCCTCCAATAATGTTCTCAGATTCGTCTGCATGTGCGTCTCTTCCAACTTTCGTGACCTGGATGAAAACTTATTTTGAGCGGTAGCTTCATGTCATGCTTGCCCAGTGCGACTACGCAGGTACGTGTTTTGATTTTTCGTCCCGACGCTAAATACAGACCGGTGTTTAGGTGTTTTTGACTCAAGTATACTCCGGGACAGGGAATGCTGAACATTTGTCAGCCTTCCTGATACCCCAGTATATCATCATGTTTGTGTCAATGACAGCCACCACTGCATTCACGCTTCATCTTCTCTTTGAATGATGCCCTCAGGAGTGCATGAATCAAATTTAGGCGATGATTGTTAAACAGTTTCTCCTGGCGAGTTGGACGTGGAACTCCACATATATGATAGACTATGTTAGAGCGTTAGAGAAGAAAATGTATTTGTACGAGGCAAAAAAAATAGGATGACTGTCGAAGATCCAACGATGACCCATGATCATGAGTACTTCTGTGTTGCGCTGGAATGTTGCAGATTTCTACAAAACTTGGAAATCGTGCCGCAGCTCCTGGTACTGCGACAGAAAGAAAGCATGACCGCATGCACGCTCTTGATTAGAGGTTCGCAATGAAAATCAATTGGGCGCTCTTGAGTATCTCATACTACTTACCAACAACTTATGTGTCATTTGGGCATCCATCGAGAATATTCCACCTTATACATAACGCGAGGAATTAATAATCTAGAACCAGCCTGCCGGCTTCTGTAGGGTGCCGAGAGGACATTCATACTTTTATACTTAATCATTCGAAGGAGTCGGGAAGGTAACGGGACATGAAAGAATTACCTAAGTTAATTATAATCGTTATGAGATCGGCGCTGCGGTGCTGAGTCCTGATGTAGTCTTCCTGATTTAGAAAATAAATAACTTCAATGTGGATGGTCAGTCACTACAACGAGCTTTCAAGTAGTCCCAATCATTGGAAGGCCCGACGTTGTCCAATTTCTTACGCGTCAGCAGCGGCGCTCGTTACTCTTCATTACTTACTGGTTCTCACGGACTCTATTATGCCGATAGTGTATTAGCTGTTATTGGACACTAGTCTTACCTATTATATAATGATTTTCAAGATGGCCGACCTATAACCATCGACATCGCTTCAAAGGCACAGTAGCTGACCGAGTGAAGTAGCAATCAGTGATGTATGAAGGTCGTTCGAACGTTCGAAGATTCTTGAGCGGTACCGTGTAAAGTTATTTATTTTTAAGTAAGAGCTGCACTTGATTTGGTTCGACGGGAAAGCCTTGCAACTTTAGTTTTAGCGTGCTTCTAAATTTCGCTTCTCATATGATGGGCTTCGCATGCTTCTTCCTTCATGATCCGGGGCAGGCCGCAGGAAAAATGATGTCAGCCAGGGCAGGTTCTGTTCCGGCAAGCACTAAGAGCTCCAGTTTTCCAATGTGCTGGCTTTACAACGAGCTGGATGATCTAGTTGGTGGCAAGCCCTTTAAATTGGTGAGCATTAAGGGTCAAGTGGAAAAGCTGCGTAAGCCGTAAGGTGGCGTAAAGTAACCGAACTGAACCAGTGACTTAGTGGGGCACCCTGGAAAATTCATGTCTGTATTGAACTTTGAAGAACATCATTTCAATTTCCGCAAGTGTGCTGAGTCATACACCATTTCCCCATTTTGGTTTGGTTCTTTGCCGGAAGATAAATAGTGGGCTTCATGGTTTGTCCTTGTCTGAGCGCTCTCCTCAAACACTCTCTCCTCTGTTCTTTCTGTCCGCTCATTATTCCTCACAATGTCTGACACCGAGAAGGGTACCTCCAACCAGCACGTCCAGAACTATGATGGGCAATCGCACCTTGCTCCTCGGCCGACGCGTATCGCCAATCCTGGTGCACTGTAAGTTGCTTGCGTTCTATGCGCCCGCTGGTACTTTAAGCTGATTACACATCAGCGGCCTATTCTCTTTCGCGTCGACAACCTTCATTCTTTCTCTCTACAACGTCGGCGCCCGCGGTGTTGCTGCTCCCAACGTAGTCGTCGGTATGGCTTGCTTCACTGGTGGTCTAGCCCAATTTCTTGCTGGAATGTGGGAGTTTCCACGCGGCAATGTATTTGGTGCAACAGGTGTGTGACTTTGGTGATTTGTGCCTTTTGCCCGGTGGGCGTGTCAATCACTTGTTGTCACGATGGACGTGCAATAATTTCTACACGACGCGCCCACGTCATGTGATCTGGATCTTACCGGACCTTGCATGCTTTTGGCCTAGTGGTTTCAGGCGGTACATTCTGCAACTGACATCTTTCATTTCATTTATTCAAATGCTATTGTATGTGATGCTGACTCTTTATTGGTTAGCCTTCACATCATACGGCGCTTTCTGGATGTCATATGCCACGATTTTGATACCCAATTCGGGCATTCTTGCTGCGTACGATGGTCAACCAGATGAGCTGAACCAAGCGCTTGGAATCTATTTGATCACCTGGTTTGTTTTCACGGTCTTGCTTTTGTAAGTTGCATTTTTGTTGTTGTTGGATGTCTTGTGTTAATTATGCACATTTAAATAGGCTTGGAGCACTCCGCCGCAACCTCAGCTTCGTCGCCCTCCTTTTCTTCCTCTCAATCACCTTCTTGCTTCTCGCAGTCGGCTCTTGGACCTCCCAGGTCAATATTTCGAAGGCTGGCGGCGGTTTCGGTATTCTTACCGCCTGGATTGCATACTACTGCGGTCTTTCGGAGCTTCTTGTGAAGGGAGAGAGCTGGTTTACCCTACCTCTTGGAACTATCAAGCAGGGACGCGTGGACTGAGGGGATTGGGCCCGCGTGGGATAGAGGCCTAAGTCGAAAACATCTCTAGGAACAACATCACAAATAGGTTACCTTCCATTTCAACTACCCCTTTTCTGTTCTATCCTTGAAACGGTTAGTATCCGACGGTTCCACCCTACCTACCGTTCATTTATACTCTGCGGCACCCCTCCAATATGACGACGATAATTATTCTTCACGGTCCTCAACCTGTATATCCTTGCGCTTCAGATTCCATTGTGTCATACGCGTTTACATTTTCGACCTTGGCCTTTGGTTACCATATTCAAATGATTCGTAATGTTGGCAATGCGATGATTTGGACTCGTCTTACAGTGTTTTGGTGTTAATGTTCCTTATCGGAACAGCATTAAGATGAATCGATCTATTAGTGACCTCATGGTGCAAATATCGTGTACGACTCCTCGCGAACAAAGGCCTTGGTGGGAAATGAGTGTCCTTGCGTTCGAATCGGAGAAGGCGGATGTGGGGTGTGGGGTAGTTACGAGGAATGAGGAAAACTAAAAACAACTCTTGTTCCTGAAGCTTTAAACGCGGGGTCTCCGAGGACGCGATGGGATTCTCCGCATTTGTAGTAGTACTATGTACATAAATCTAGAGAATATCGAATATCGATAATTGCCCTCTCGTACAGCCAGCTGATGGAACATACTGACGTATGATCAAGGCGAAGCACGCCACATTAAATGTCTAGCGTCGACGGATGGAGGGATGCTAATAATATGAAGAATGAGAAGCCGAATGGTACGTAGCGGGGCATCTGGTCATAAGGGAGTTCTCAGCGGATCTTATGAACGCCTATTTGGGAGGAGGTGCCAAGACCGAAAGATATTAATATTTGACCGATGCGTGGCAATCGTGGCAACGGTGAGTCGGGAATGAATGACTGATGAGACCGAAGAATTGCCTCACAGAGCTTGGTGCTGGACGGTTAAGCAAAAGTAATGATTTATCCTAGAGTACGCCTCAGGGGCTACTTGTACCTGAATAGACAAGTCAACGCTGTGTGATGGGCCTTCTGATAGATGAATTTCGCCAGTTACAAATCATGGAAACAAGGAGGCGATTTGGTCGTGGTACGGACTCCTATTTGACGGATAAGGGAGGATAAGGGCTACTAAATATTAATCCGACCGAGTAATATGCGAAAGTTAATCATAGATAAGGTCCCGAATCCCGATGGGTTTCGGGCAGAAAGAACGCAGGTCGCCGAGAGGCTTCGGTTGGTCGAAGCGTCGTTCTGCCACAAAAACACAACCAGACACCCGTTACTGTTCAGTAGTCAGCTCCAAGTCGTTTAGATTTGCAAAACCCAGTTGACGTAAGCCTCCGATGTCGATTGTCAAAGTTGAGCTTCGGCAGGTATGAAGACGTACCAATGCAAGCAGCCTCGCGACATCCACGCAGGAGGCACCTTGTGACCTAATTGTACCAACGATGGTTCCATCGACGGCGAGCTGCTGCTCAGAAACCATGATGATGTCTGGATCAAGCAAGAAACGAGGCATCGGAGTGATCTAAATAGGATCGATAAGTACGTGTTCTAACGCATAGCGAGAACTGAACCTGAGAATTTAACCATTCAGAGGCGCCTGGTCAGTCACCGCCAACGCGGCCATGTGCTGGAGTACATAAGAGTACATACTTTGCTTTGGCATGTAGTCTGACCGTGCTTGGAGCCCAATACACTTACGGGGTAAGTCACTAAGAAAGCACGACACGGCATGGACCGAATTAAAGCTCCGCTTGCTTTACATTTGCGCGCTTGTTTTACTGATTTTCGACAACAAATTTGCGGGTTATCGCTTTTCTATCTGCCATCATGTCGTCCAACGTGCCCATTGCTCATGGCGATCTGACAGCTCCTACTCCACAGAACACGCCTCTGACGCAGGCCCCCATCGCTGCCGGTCTTTCGCGTCCAACAGTCCCTGACATTTCGGAAGACAATGAACCAGCCGAAGATGAAAGTGATGATTCTCCGATGACTGGTGCACAGGCAGCGATGTTGGGTCTTGTGCAAGGTCGTCTTGCAGATCTCGTCGGAAAGAGCTCTGGCTATATCGAGAGTCTGTCCAACGACGTGAAAAAGAGTGTGGAGGCTCTGAAAGGGGTTCAAGTCAAACAAAACGAGTTGCAGAATCAATACAAGCGCGAATGCCTGGAGCTCGAAAAAAAAGTGCGTGATCACTCTTTCTCATGATTATAGATCGTTGTCTGATGTCTGATTTTTTCTTCCACGTTACTTTAGTACCTCGAACTTCAAATGCCTCTGTATGAGCGGAGAAATGCGATCATCTCGGGTGCTGGTCAAGCCACTGAGGAGGAGATCGAAGCAGGAACTCAGGCATCACTCAAGGATGATCCAGCCTACATGCCACTTCCTAAAGATGCTGAGGGCACACCGGCAGCTATCCCTGAATTTTGGCTTACAGCATTGCGTAATCACATCGGACTCTCAGAGATCATCACAGAACGTGATGCTGGTGCACTCAAGAGCCTCACTGACATTCGGCTATCGTACCTGTCCAGCGACTCGCCAAAACCCGGATTCAAGATTACCTTTATCTTCAGCCCGAACGACTTCTTCGAGAATGAAATTCTTGAGAAGACTTACCTCTATCAGGAGGAGGTTGGATATTCCGGCGACTTTGTGTACGATCGTGCGATCGGCACGGACATAAAGTGGAAGGAGGACAAGGACTTGACGAAGGAGTTCGAGATCAAAAAACAAAGAAACAAGAGTATGGGATCTACGTTCTGATCGAAGAGTTTCTCATGATTGTCTCTAGATACGAACCGCACACGACTGGTCCGTAAAACACGCCCGACCGAATCATTTTTCAACTTTTTCTCCCCACCTTCGCCCCCGGCTGAAGACACGGATGTAGAGATCGATGAGGATGAACTTGAGGAACTCGAGGAGAAGCTAGAGGTGGACTATCAAATCGGCGAGGACCTCAAGGAGAAGGTGGGTCATCCCCGCGCTCATCGGATAATTGCTGACTAATAATGAATGCAGATCATCCCTCGTGCCATCGACTATTTCACCGGCAAAGCCCTGGAGTACGAAGGTATGGATGATGATGAAGATGACTTTGACGAGTTGGATGAGGATGACGAAGACGGCCAGTTCGATGACGAGGTATGATCGTCCCACCCACTGGGACGGCACCACTGTGGCTCATCCTTATCAAGGACTCTGATTCAGAGGTCGAGTTGCCAAGACGTCGCGGTCCTCCAAAGGGCCGTGGCGGCTCTAGCGCTGCTGCTGTCAATCCCGAAGAGTGCAAGCAGCAGTAGGCGAACTTCCCATCTCACACTTTGTCACATTTCACCTTCCCAAAATCTTCTATTGCTGCATTTGTTGACGTGAATTAATAACAAATTCCTTCTGTTCTGCCGTTACGCTGTAAACACGCCTTACTGTGCAACTCTCATTTTTTCCGACGTCAAGACTTTGTCTTTTTCTGTCGTTGCTCACATCACTCTTTCTCCTGTCCCTACCTAATCAGGGCTTGTATACAAAGGTTTTCCACTAACATCATGGAACGTAACCAGTGAATGTCTTCAGCTTCATCTTTCTCTTTGGATGTACTACTTAGGGCGCGTATATATTTTTACTTCATAAAATTACATCACGATTTGCAGGTTCGCTGGTTCTTGTGAACAACTGATCTAGTTTCTCAGCTCTCTACGGAGGTGTGAGACAAACTGCATGCCGCCTGTGTTGAAAGTCTCGAGTTGCAATAATCACAAACTAGAAGCATCGAGACACCAGCAGTGCGTCCACTGATTTATATACTGATATATCCAGCAAAACCAGTAAGTATATCTCGCAATGAACCCTAACCTGGAAATAATGCGAATGACCTTCCTGTCCGTGTTAACGTTTACTAGTGCCAGATTTCAACACTTCACAGACATCCCCTGGTGGTCCGAATCCATACAGACTATCAGAGAATATTTATGAAGTGTTGACCGATCGAGTAATTTTGTCTGCGCCTTGTGTTTCTCCATAACGAAACAGTTTCACCTGAACGGTGAGACATACTTGGTCGCCTTACTTTCGTCACTTCGCAATTCCATCCTGGATTCCGCAGAGCGTGAAAGTTCTCCGGAAACTATGTACAAATCACGAGCCCCACAGCTGTTCATCGACTTTGTCGAGCTTCACCTATGAGCCTCGCCAACTCTTGAAAATCTTTAACGACGAGGTCGACCTCACCACCATCCTTCTTGCTCCGCATATTCTTTCTTACCTCGGGCAGATCATCAGCAGGTCGTGGAATGTATACTGTCTTGAAACCGACACTAGCAGCAGCGCGGAGATCGGTGTGGTGCGCGGCGACCATGGCTATCTTATGAGGAGGTAAAGAAAGGTGGTATGCTGCGGATTGATAGGCCTGCTTGTTGCTGCTCGGACGTTAGAATATGAGAGAGTGGAATACTTTATCGGGACGTACGGCTTGTAGGTCCCGAACATTTCGGTCGAGAAGATACCATCCCAGGGAAGACCTTTCTTCTTTGCCTGTAATACATACTGATCAAGCACAAACGTCCGATGCACGGTGCCACAAAGTGACGCAATTACCTGGTCGAGAAGTAATTTGAAATTTCCGTTAGATAGAGCGAGGATGTAAACGTGGCTTTTGAGTTCTGTCAGGCCGGGGAGTGTATCCTCGTACACTGTGAAGGGATCATTAGGCAGGACCGCGAGTAGCATTCGGGGAAGTTTGTACCGTCCAAGTCGTGCCAGATCATGGTGAGCTCTTCACGATCCGACTCTCCCCAGACGTCTGCAAGACGAGACCAGCGCGGTGCGCTGAGCATATTGTCCAGTATCTTCCTGTGATGAGAAGCAAGTCATGCGCATGCAATGGTGCAAGGTACCTCTCGATGCATGGTGTCCGTGTGGAGAGTGCCCTCCCCGCCCTGGGCTACTCTTATGCTGTGGATGCGCAGGTCATGATATAGAAGCCAAGATCGACCAGTGATGGACTTGCATATGAGCATAATACCCGGCTCTCCATTCTTCTGCGAAGTCGATCGCGTCCTGCGAGCCTGATTGTGGATATTGTCAGGTTGTGATTTTTAGTAGGACATGTGTGATATTGCCACCTTCGAGGAGCAGCCCCTTGCTGCGGCGGGGTATTTCTCGAGTAAGTGTGCTGTGCCAGTTGAGGACGGTGCCGAATACGTCGAACAAGCAGGCGTCAATTTCGCGGAGTGGTACGTCAAGGTCTTCAGTACTCGTCATACTCAGTCGGTAAAGGGCTTGAGCTCACGCCTGGGAGACCTGGCATCAAGTCCATGACGTTATAAATAGGCTATCGGAACTTAGTCTCCCGTAGGGCAGATCGTGACCAAATAGAAGAAAGACAAGTCGTTCCTTCTTTATGTATGATTAATGCTATTTTTTGATCAAGCTTCTTATCCAACCTACTTTATTCCGATAAAGACGCAGTGCACTTGAGGCTTGGAGTCCATTGGAGCGCAGTTTAGTATGGAGATGAACCAGTCTTCCCGCAAAGTCGCATCTCTCAGGCATGAAGGACGCACATACTCCTGGGCACTCGCCAAATTTTTACTGTGGTGCATCCCATCCAACATCTCAGTGATTTATTATAAAACACGACTAGAAGGTACGGCAGTCAGTTTATCTCTTAGCCTCAAGCTTGAATGTAATCTTTCATCTCTCCTGCAGTTAATGGATGCCGCATACCTACCGATCCTGGACAACAGCTTGAAGTTTTTGCTTGCTGAGCAATATCTATGCTGCCTGATGTCCTCGAGAAATATGTGTATCGTCCCAAAGTGTTTATCCTCCAAGCACGGGCATGACGCAGATATCTCAATTGTCTCTCACCCAGGTTGGAAACAGGTTTTTTCCGGGTTGCCCACACCAAGACACCGTCTACCCACCCACCTCCAATTTCAATAACACCTTCGTCCCAAAGTACATCTCTCCTTATGTAATGAACAACGGCCACACTGTGCAATGAGCGCCAGACAAGAGGCAGTGTGTGAGTCGATCGTGTCTGTTCGCCTGCAGAAGACATTTATAATCAAACTTGCACGATAGCATGAATGAGGTCCTAGGGCTGCGTCGTAACACGACCCAATGCCATCTCCTCATTTGCGCGGGTGTCCTTGAGCCAGTTATGCTCCACAGGGAAATAGTCATTGCCAACAGTGCCTCGGACTGCAGGAAAAGAATCATCAGGCCTGAGGGACACTGATGCAATCTCGAGTCGAACAATCATGAAGTGTGCCGAGAGAGAAGTTGGAAGCACATCGGCGAGGTGGAAGTTGCGCCGATCACGATGTACTTAGATTTACCGGAACTTCTCGTCGACCTTTAATAACCTTCCTTCATCCAATCCTTGCGCCTACCAAAACCACCAAAAAAAACAGGCAGGGCCACCATGTGCAAGTTCGGTGAAGTTACAAATGATGTCGTGGTGAGGCGAGTTTATTGTCATAACACACCATCGACGAATGTTAAGCTTATTTTTATGATAGCGATCATCTGGCTTGCAAATTCGCAGAGGAAAAGGTTCTACGTTTGACTGTGAATCATGGGTAGGCTTACGGACGCCAGGCACTGGTCGCTGTTGGTCACGATGTAGGTCGATTGTCAGTTGCAAAATTTAACGACAAGGCTATCATATCTTACCGTTACGATGTGTTATAATAGTAACATGCATCGGTATTCAAACCAATGACACAGCTCTGAGGTTTACCCAGTTTAGCCGCAATGATGACGGATTGAAAAATACAACTGGAAGTGAAGATTTAGTAGGTGTACAAGTCGGCGAGCTTTCCTTGGAGATGCTATAGGCAAAGTCATTATATTGTTATGTTAATCATCAAAGTAGACAGACATGGATCATAAGCCGATATGCATGAACACGATGCGCTGTTCCAAGGATATGTCCGCATTGTTAGCTAAAGATTGAACCGCCAAGTGCAGCGCTTTGGCAGCTCTTTTTGAATTCATCTTTTTATCCCCGCAGAACTTTGTGTAGAACGCCTCGACTAAGCGTTGCACAGTAGAATCATCCACACTCCAAAATGTCCCGATAACGCTCTTCACTCCAGCAAATTGTAGGCCAGCCGCCAGGTGAATGACTTCGTCAGGAGTCTGCATGTCCCCGACCGCTGTCTCGCAGGCGGAAAGAAATGCAAATTCATGTTGAGACAGTTCCGTTTGTGTAATATCGAGGAGTGTAAGCGGTTGGTCGAGCATGTGAAAGGCCGACCTGAAAGGTTCGTCGAAGTTCTGTGTCCCGTGACAGGCAAAATGAAGCCAGAAATTGTCTCGCAAAGTGGACAGCGCTCTAGATTTCGTTGATTCGACACTCGTTACCTTGGTGAAGGAAACGGTTGGAGCAGGGGGGAGGAGACGCCGCACTAATTCCAGCTCAGGCTCGACAGATTCCAGGGTAATTTTAAATCCTGTTGGATGATTCTGACCAATAGCAGCAAAAGGCACGGATTGGGATCTGTCGTGGCTTCTGCCAGTGCGAGCCCTTGTGAGCGCATTAAGCGATGGAGTGTACGAAGAAATGTATAGCTTGGAAAGATTCTGTCCTCCTCGCCTGTACTCTCCAGCAGCATGCAATGGTAAGAAATTGAAGAATGAGGTCGGGCACCACCATATTCGGGAACCTGGCTTCGCAAATGTACCAACATTTTCAACCACAGGGCAGACTACGTCAACCCACAAGTCCCGTAGCACTTCCATCAGCTTCGTTTGCTTCTCCTGAGGACCGACCTCTCTTTTGACGGTCCGTTGGAGTGTGATGGTCAAGCGCTCGAGTTTTTCTAAACTGGTAGCAAGTCGCACACTAACCGGAGAGTGCTTGTGCAGAATGATGATTGCATTGCACGACGATTTGCTTGCAAGGAGAACAATGATAGGTCCATCACGAGCGGCATCTTGAAGGTCAGAGAACAGAGGGGGAAGCAAGAAACGAGAGAAGCCCTCAAGCTTCCGGATCTCTTCTACAGCTTTACTCCAGTCATCTACCAGGCGACTGTACTGAGCAGCTTGTGCTTCCGCCTCAACTCTTGGGGTCCCTTCTGGAAGTTCCGCGGGAGGCTTATCAAGACGGGAACTAAGTTCCTGGAACTTCTTCACTAGAGTCTGTGCATGATCATCACGCTCCTGGAGGTTGTCAAGAGGCGTTCGGAATCGTGCGATCTGGGTCCAGATGAGGGTCCTTCCCTGTTCCAGCAACTCTACAGCACGGCACACCTCAGCACATTGAAGAGCACAGGATGCAGCATCAACTGCAAGCGTGGCGGGGAAGAACTTCATATCGTGATGACGAGATGACACTGAAGCTGTCGCGGACATGTAAGCATCCAGAAGTTGTATGGAAGTTGTATAAGCCTCCAGCAACGTGGGGTGATTATATTGATCAGCGTGGCGGATCCACAATAGGCTTACTTGAAGGCGAGATAGCAAACCACCGGAGACTAAATCCACACCTGCTTTGAAATGACCCATAGCAGCATCTAGACTGTCAACGTCTTCGCCAGTACAGCGACGTCGGGATTGATGGAAGAGTAAGTGGATAGTGGCTAGTGTGACTTGGACAACAGATTGACGAGGATCATGCTTCGTCAATAGTGACAATGCAGAGTTCGCATTCGCCAGTGCTTCATCGAGGTCGTGATCATTGCCTTGGTGTGGGATGAAGCTGTTGGAGAGTACATTCACAAGGTTATTGAATATCCAAGATCGAGGTGGGATCGCCTCATCGATGGCATGATCATCAGTGCCTCGTTGCCAGAAGCGGTCGGAGAGCACATTTGCAAGGGTATTGAATGACTCGTACCGATATGGGTGACCAATTGGGTGCACATCCAGAGCCTGCCTGTAAAGCGTCATCGCCTCATCAAGGTCTTCGTGATTGCGTCGGTGCCAGAAGCGGATGGAAAGTGCACTTGCAAGGTTGCCCAAGAAGCGGGACTGTTCTGGGTAACCGACCGGCAGCGAATGCAGTGCTTCCCTGTGAAGCGGGATCGCCTCATTGAGGTCCTTGTCATTGCTTTGGTGATCAAGCTTGAAGCGAGTGGAGAGTGCAAGTGCAAGGTTATCCAATGACTGGAACCGATCTGGGTGACCAACTGGCAGTAAATCTAGCACTTGCCTGTGAAGTTTGATTCCCTCCTCGAGGTCTTTTTCATTGCCTCTGTGTTCGAAGCAGATCGAGAGTGCATTTGCGAGGTGACCCAATGACATGAACCAATCTGGGTGACCAACTGGGTGTAAATCCAATGCTTCCCTGTGAAGCATGATCCCCTCATTGATGTCTTCATCATTCCCTCGGTGCTCGAAGCGGTTGGTTAGTGCAAATGCAAGGTTACCCAATGGCTTGAACCGATCTGGGTGACCGGTGGGCAATGAATCAAGTGCTTTCCTGAAAAGTGAGATCGCCTCGTCAAGGTCATTGCCATCACCACGGCGATGGAAGCGGGCGGAGAGTGCTCCCGCAAGGTCATCCAATGACATGAACTGTTCTGGGTGGCCAACTGGAAGCAAATCGAAGACTTCCATGTGAAGAGGGATCGCCTCATCGAGGTCTTTGTTATTTCCTCGGCGCTCAAAGCGGGTGGAGAGTGCACCTGCAAGGTTACCCAGTGGTATAAACCGATCTGGGTGACCAATGGGCAACAAATCAAGTGCTTTCCTGAGAAGTGGAACCGCCTCATCAAGGTCATTGCCATCACCACGGCGTCGGAAGCGGGTGGAGAGTGCATTTGCAAGACTATTCAATGACATGAACCGTTCTGGGTGGCCAACTGGCAGCAAGTCGAAGACTTCCCTATGAAGAGGGATCGCCTCATCGAGGTCTTCACTATTTCCTTGGCGCTCAAAGCGGGTGGAGAGTGCACCTGCAAGGTTACCCAGTGGTATAAACCGATCTGGGTGACCAATAGGCAGCAAATCAAGTGCTTTCCTGAAAAGTGGGATCGCCTCATCAAGATCATTGCCATCACCACAGTGCCGGAAGCGGGCACAGAGTGCACTCGCAAGGTAATTCAATGACCTGAACCGTCCTGGGTGACCAATTGGCAGCAAATCCAGCACTTCCCTGTGAAGAGGGATCGCCTCATCAAGGTCTTTGTTGTTTCCTCGGTGCTCGAAGCGGGTGGAGAGCGCACATGCAAGGTTACCCAATGGTATGAACCGATCTCGGTGATCTGTGTGCAACAAATCCAGCGCTTTCCTGAGAAGTGAAATTGCCTCATCAATGTTGTTGTTATCACCCCAGCGCCGAAAGCGGTCACGGAGTGCACTCGCAAGGTTAATTGATGCCAGAACCTGTTCTGGGTGACCAAGTGGCAGCAAATCCAGCACTTCCCTGTGAAGAGGGATCGCCTCATCGAGGTCCTCGTCATTTCCTCGGTGCTCGAAGCGGGTGGAGAGTGCACCTGCAAGGTTACCCAACGGCATGAACCGATCTGGGTGACCGATGGGCGACAAGTCCAGTGCTTTCCTGAGAAGTGGGATTGCTTCATCAAGGCTGTTGTTATCACCCCGGCGCCGAAAGCAGTTGCAGAGTGCACTCGCAAGGTTAATCAATGACAGGACCCATTCTGGGTGACCAAGTGGCAGCAAATCT
>PVYE01003647.1:0-11534 GCA_002995055.1 Rhizopogon rudus | reverse complement strand
CCGATGGGCGACAAGTCCAGTGCTTTCCTGAGAAGTGGGATTGCCTCATCAAGGTTGTTGTTATCACCCCAGCGCCGAAAGCGGTCGCAGAGTGCACTCGCAAGGTTAATCAATGCCAGGACTCGTTCTGGGTGACCAAGTAGCAGTAAATCCAGCACTTCCCTGTGAAGAGGGATCGCCTCATCGAGGTCCTCATCATTTCCTCGGCGCTCGAAGCGGATGGAGAGTGTACATGCAAGGTTCCCCAATGATATGAATCGATCTGGATGACCGAATGGCAGCAAAGACAGTGATTCCCTGTGAAACGAGATCGCTTCGTTGAGGTCCTGGTCATTACCTTGACGGTTAAACCGGATCTGTAGTGCATTACCCAGATTACATAGTAGTTGCCTGCGCCGAGCATCGGCCATGCTGTAGGATTTTAGTGCTCCGTAATGAAGGGATATCATTTCATCCAAGGCAGGCATATCACTGGTCTGCTCCATTCGGCGAGTAAGTTCATCTGACGACGAAGGGTGCATGGGTGCAATGGGCGGTGCATGAGTGCTTCTCGCCATTCGCATTTGAGCCGCGAGCAAGGCTGACGTGTAGATGTGGCTCTTGGCATTGCAGACATCGAGGACTTCATTCAGCAACTTCCCAGCGACATCGGAATCTGTTTGAAAACCACGTTTTGCAAAACGAGACAGTAAAGCAACAGCGAGATGGAGCTGGGTGGCGGGTCGGTCTGGATGACCAGTGAGACGTAAATCAAGAGCATCTTGAAAGAGAGAGATAGGAGTGTCGAGGTCGAGGGAGATTTCATTAACCTGGCAACCAATGAACTTTGCTGTAGCTAGATTGAACAGCGCGGCAGGGCGGCAGGGATGATCAACCGGGCAGAGTTCACGGACGCTTTCAAAGTGCTTAATGGATTCATCGAGATCTCCATGGTCCTGTGTCCTGTGGTATTGTCCCAGAGCGCCATGTCCAGCTTCCGTTCCTAGTATTAATGCGCGCATATCGAAGGGAGTGGCCTGGGACCGCACAATATGAGCTCCCACCATAAAAATCGCCGCTCTGATCACTTACAGGATTGATGGGATGAAGAACGCCGACGACAGTTCCGCAAGAGAGCACCGGCTCCACCGTAATGAGCAGTGAGGTACAAGGGGATACGATTTCCCCTGCTTTAGGCTGAAAGGTGATGGCTGTGATTCCTTGTTATCATCCGGCAAGACGAATTCAAAATAGGGTCTACATACAATGCGAGTTCTCGCTGTCGTTCAGTAATTCTGCTACAGGAATCTCGAATGTGCGAAGGAGATCTCCGTGACCAAGCATGGGACCCAATTCAAAAGTGGCATAAACCCCGAACCAAATTTTTCCAGATAGCTCTGATGGCCTACACACGACATTTCTGAATACCCACATGAAAGACAGGGTAATGCACGACGTACAGGACTATCCGCTCATTCCATTCGGCCAGGTCCTGGTCTACTTGTACAGATTCGTTGGCCGTCTGCCACTGAGTGCCGCCGGCCTGTATCCTCACATAGAAGCCAGCTGGGATTCGTAGGAGGCCAGGAGTAAGGTCAGGGAGACCAAGAGTAAGATCTGTCGCGCGAACGACTTCGCAAAAATTAATCAGTATGTGCCGGGTGGAGATGATGCATGGCACATACTGGTAATCGCAAGTTGTGGGACCTCGCTGAGGTGTGTCTCTCCCACGGCCTGGGAGTGTTCTGACTCTAGGTGGCTTGACTCCTCACCCAACAGCGGAAGGACGATGGGGGACATATGGGTGGACCTGCCAGCGGAAGCTGAATTTGTTGGTTGCTGGCTACCGTTCCGTCTACGAAAGAAAAGGAAAGAGAAAAAACGATAAAGAAAAGCAAAAAGGTAGGAAAAAAGGGGAATCATCGTGAGGATCCAGGAAACGTTGCGTATTGCTGAATTGAAGCTCGGTGGTGCGTAAATACCTGGGGAGTATAGGTGGGCCAGTCATGAGGCACTGCAGAGTTACGAAAGTGGGAACCACAGCATGCACGTGTTACACAGGATATGTTGCAATGACCTGGAACCGGTTCAACCGAGAGTTGCAGCATGTCGACCGGGTAAGTACGTCCCACAAATTGAAACCTGCGAGGCATCGCCCTGAATGTCTGTGCTCGATCCTAAACATTACATTCCGTTGGCGTCAGATAAAACAGCAAAACCGACAAGAACTCACTGAGTCATGTATTCATGGGTGAACCCGTAAAGACCGTTTAGCGGGATGATCGGTGAGATGCAAAGAGCTCGCAACTACACAAAGTCAGTTTGTAAATTAATGCTCGATTTTATTGAGCTTCGATCAACATCTGGACCATCCGGCACTAACATCGCGCAATGCTGGGGTATAGCGAGATGTGAGCGTGCGCTAGTCCACGGCAACGTGGAAGTACACCACTTGGCATGCTTTCCAAACGTACTAAACGGAATCGGATAAACATGTGTATCAATCGAATCTGATGAAACAGGCCTGGTTGCGCCTATGTTCCCGGCGTGTCCAGATTCCAGAAGTACAGGTGTTTGAGCAATGGGGACATTGATAGACCACCTCATGGAGCCTATCGCCTCCCGTGACCCTTGAGTTGTTGAGGATGTTATTGCGAAGGAGTGAAGTTCCTTCTATGATACTCGACATTCAACATTCGAAATCCAAAGGTTGTGAAATGGTGTATATACAACACACTCGGTGAATATTTGAATCAGTAGCCTTCGAAGCTTCTGAAATGAGAATCGCGGCAGACCGTGCAGAAGTTTGGGAAAATACATACTTACTTTCGCACGTAAGCGACGCTACATATGTAAGCCGCTCGGCGTACAGACTCCCTGCCAAGTTCCAAATTTTTTCTACTTCTGCTCTCCATCTTTCCAAGTTTCGTTCACAACCGCTCCGGCCGGGTTCAAGTTCTTTGTGCTGAAGGAAGGCAACTTGAAGCCTTGAAGCCCTTCTGAGTTAACTATCTATGCTAATGTGATACGATGATCCGTTAAGTCTAAGTGCAGGGAATACTGACAGTGCTGGTCGTTGACACCGTAACGTGCCGCGCAGTCTCAAGTTCCACTGTATCCTTATCCCGATAAAGAGACACCAGCAGTGCACATCGGGCTTGGAGTAGTATGCAGAGCTCCGAAGTAAGTCCAATAACATAATTGAACTGACTTTAGACCAGGGCGCCGCTCAACCCCAGGACCATCCACCGTGACTACTCCGATAGCGCCTCGGTTGCATAGAGCACGTCTTTATCTAACTATTCGGGACGATTGTCGAGTCTAAAATGGAACCTGCCGGCAGTCCCCGACCTATAAGTCGTCTTCCATCGCCTACGACGACATCTGGGTGATCCTCTGTGATCCGGACGTTAGACGTTATGTTGTACCTATACAGCAGATTCACAGCCTCATTCAAGAGGCTCCAAGCAGCGAGAGACAGGTGATTTTAACCGACGTGGTGTATAAGAGGAATAAAGAGAAAAGGTCCAATCGCATTTCGGAATTCAACACTAGAACAAGTCAATTTTCACTAACCCCAGCTCCTGCGCCCCTGCGCCATCCCGTTCCTCATGCTCCTTATAGCGCTCGGCGATCTCGGTAGAGTCTGGAAGGTACGGGGCAGCAATACGATGTATTGCTTCCATTAATGTGTCAGAATCACCACTCTCATGGCCATCACCACTGACGTCAGGTGCTTGTTTACCGTGACAGCCTGGCCAGTCTGCAATGAGGATACCCAGATACGAGCTTGTGAGTGTGGAGAAAATAAGGTCACCACATCTCTGGAAGGGAGCAGCGATATCACGTTCAGGCTGCCCGCTATTGCCCAATCTTGTAAGGGCAACATGTGCCGATAGGACCATCCATAGTATGAGGGATACATGAAGTAGACCGGGGCACACTTCCGATTCGACTTAGTCTCCCCTAGTCAGACCTATAGAAGAAGGGAAATAGCCGTTCGTTAACCCAAACTGATAGAGTCAATGAATCAACACTGTGAATATGAAGTCAAAATGATCATATCTAAAGGCGCTGCTGGTGGGATGTGACCCGTGAAAAATAGAACGAGGCAAAAGAATTGCGAAACGAAAGCAGATTTGAAAATACTCAAGTCAAAAAAGTGCCCTGAGCAAGGTTCGAACTTGCGACCTCAGGATTGCCCGAGAGTTATCTCAGTCATACATTACATATGAGACCTGCGCTCTAACCAACTGAGCCATCAGGGCATATGATGTTCGATCGCAAAGCCCTAGATTGATTTCGTACCTCGTGGCCTCACGGTAGTCTGCAATCAGGAAAGGACTGGACTGACGCACCTTCGGGTCAAGACTATTTACATGGACGCCGAGTTCTCAATATGCGGATTAACGCTGAAAAGGCGGAACAAACTAACACCCCTGACATGTGCACGAGGTCCCGTGAGCATCATCGATAAATCATCCTCAGGCTGTCAGGACGTGGGACATGTAACAGCTTCCTTCAAGACCACTCCATGGACGACATAGATAAACTCGGACTCTCCACAGCCATAGCAAAGGCACGCAAGAGTTACCAAGAAGGAGGGATCCCGATTGGTGCTGCCCTTGTGTATCATGGATCTTCAATAGATCCCAAGGATGCAGTTGTACTGGGATGCGCACATAACTCACGCATTCAAAAGTCGTCCGCCACGTTGCACGGAGAGATTGCCGCACTAGAGGATGCAGGGAGACTGAAGGCACAAGTGTATAGAGGATCCACGATGGTAAGGCTCGCGATACAAATTATTTCTATATCTGATAGTTGTTTACGTGAACGAAGTACACGACCTTAAGGTGGGGGTGATCGTGATGCTTTGCCAATTACTCACTCACCACATGAATATAGCCCTTGTCTGATGTGCACAGGCGCGATTCTACTTTACAAGATTCCACGTGTCGTTATAGGCGAGAATGAGAGCTGGGTGGGCGGAGAAGAGCTTTTAAAAAGCCAAGGCGTTGAGGTTATTGTGGTTGACAATGCGGAATGTAAGATGCTCATGAAGAAATTCATCGTGGAGAAACCGGAGGTGTGTTTCAAAACGTTCTATTACGCATAGCATGTGATGACCGATGTTCTATATGTAGGAATGGAACGAGGATATCGGTGAGATCGAGTAGAGAAGCATGTCTACACCTGCCTGGTAAAATACATCTATGTGCCTCAGTGTGGCAATCACACAAGACGTACCATATATTGCCATTATGAAGATGTAACTGCCACCGTAACAGCCTCTCCCAATCCATCCTTCGTCACCTCTCTTATGCTGAGATCTACGGCACCATTGCTGCCAATGATTGCCTGTACCTGAACCTTCGCTTTCCCTTTAATTATGTTGGAAGGCGAAAGCGACAATGAAGCTAGGAATGCCTCTTTTGAAATGGTCTTCTCCTTGACCTCCTCTAACTCTTCTTCCTCGTCATCTTCCTCGTCTTCGAATTTTTGGGGCTTGACGTGATCGATCCTCACTCCCTCATTCACCTCCCAGAACTCGAACCCAACTTTGCCTCCAGACTCACTGACATCCACCTCCGCAGTGATAGTACGTCTGCATGGCAAGGGCGTCTCCTTCAAGATGAGAGGAACCCACACTCCACCCAGGCCACCGTCCGCTGCAGAGACCTGAGGAACCAGGAGGCCTATAGTCCGGCTCGTAGCGCTGACGCTGCTAGTCCCATTACCCTTGATGAATGCCTGACGAACCTCCTCGGTCTCTGAGGCAAGGCTGACGAGTAGTTGCGCTTGGAGGGCACATCCGCGGGCCAGGATAGTGGTTGGGTCACCGGAGCCACCGCCAACGACCGTACCTGCCTTGAAAGGCGTAATGATGTTTTCGGCGAAACCTTCAACCAAGGTCTCATCCAGACCTGGCAAGCAGGCGCTTCCACCGATGTACACGATCTCGTCAACGTCATACAGATCTATCCCCGCGCTCGCGACAAGCTCCGTCACCTTTGCGTAGACCTTGTTGTAGATCTGCCGCACCTCCATGTCGAATCGAAGACGGTTGATAGAGCCAGTGTAGTCGAGTCCATCTTTGAGGGACTCTACAGAACACGTGGCTGCGCCAGGACTCGCGCTGAGCGTGCGCTTTGTGTGCTCAACTGCAAGTCTGAGTTTGGCTTCAGCGCGCTTGTCGATGGGATCGGAAGCGGGCGCGACAGTCAGTGGCATTCTGGTCTTTTTGGTGAATTCTTTTGCGAAGAATTTGATCAATTTGGAATCGATCTCATCTCCGCCAACCGACGAGTCGGAGAGAGATCCAAGGGAGTACGCAAGGCCCTCGCGAATCGAAAGGAGAGATAGTTCGAGGGATGATGCGCCAAGATCGACGATGAGCTGCGTGCGGTCAGAGGGAATCTCGTCTGATCCCGCAGCATCACAGACGGTAACAGCACCTGCGTCGTCCAGCAACTGGAGAACGTGAACTCCAGCATCTTCTGCAGATTTTATCACTGCCTCTCTCTGAGCGTCGTCGAACCACGAAGGCACGCTGATCACTGCGCCTAGTACTTTCTTTCCAAGGAAGTCCTCAGCGGACTGCACGAGCGAGCCGAGGAATATCGTGGTTACTTCGGAAACAGTGAGGATGCGCTCAGCCTCGATGGGTTCTGAGCGGGGGGTTGCAACTTGTGATGCTGCAGGTGTATTGGCAGCAGTAGCTGGAAGAGGTGAAGGTGCAGGTTGCAGGACCTTAACCTTGTAAGCTGCTGTGTCAGGTAACGAAGGATGTTGTATGACTGGCGCCGAGACAGACAAAGCTGCTTGTGGTACCTCAGAGAACCTGACATATGCTCTTAGATTGGATACGATGCTGCATATCACAAATTACGCACTTTTTGCCTAGAAGGTTACGAAATCCGGTGATAGTATTTTGAGAGTTTTTAACTAGTTGATGCTTCGCTTGGTTCCCGATATACTGAGAAGATAAAACTTGATAAGTAGCATAATGAGGATGAAATAGGTCACCACACACCATCTCCTCGCCGTGAAACGAAATAGCACAAGCGATCTGACGCTCCCCATCCTCATTAGCTATGCACTCAGCAAGGCCCTCCTGTTCTCAAAAAGATTTATACGGATCCGATTTTATGAGATGCAGCAGGAACCGACGCACCTTTGTTAAGACTGCGATAGATGCATATGAGTTTCCAAAGTTGATGCCAACAATGGAGGGCACTGCAGAGACGTCAATCGGAGCCTCAGCAGTTCCATTGGGGATGATTCCGTTGGGCGGCATCGTCTATAGGGACCAGGGTATGAAGAACGGTTTGATCAAAATCCTCGTAGCGCATGGCAGAAAAAATCAGACCCGTGTGAACGGTATCCGTTTTGGCAACTTTCTCTTATCAAATATTTGTTGGTCGATCGACGATCTCCAATTTCCACTGAAATCCTGGTTGAACGTTAAACGTTGATCCGTGGATATGATTCCAGCCGCCCGACGTCTCTCAGTTATCCACAATGTTCTTACTGACAAATCTGTCAGTGTGGACCAGGAGGCGGACAACTTTATCTTACCAGACGGTGCGGTGATAACGATTCGTCCTACCTCCTTGACGAGCACTGCGAAATCTGTTCATATTGATGGACGGGTTGCGTGCGAGTATCGTGTACTCGATAGAACGGCTCAGCTCGTCATCTCATCCGTTGGTACTCAGTTCGAACACAGTGCATCACACGTACCCGGCTTTCCGGTTATCGAGATCCTCCTTCCCTCTTCCAGCTTGCCACAGACGCCCGGATGCGACATATCTCTGAAAGATATGTGGGTCATTGTGTACGCACTCTTCACGTTATACCACGTTCAAGAAACCATTCCCGTTGTACTGTCTCAACAAATCAACAATAGCGACGGGTTGCGTTCATATCTACTCCAGTCTGGTCTCGGGCGCACAGCGCATGCGCCCACAACCTCAGAGGAGATATACTTGCACCGCGCCACGTTCTGGCAAGGTGCGGGAGCGCACGGATACCACACTTGTGGTTGGCTGCCCCCGTCATCAATATCGACATTTACAGTTGCACCTTTTCCTTCCGTCCAATCATTCACCCGTACACCCACTGTCATTGCTGCGCACCCTCTTCGTCCTCCAAAGCCAAATCCGGGAGAAGTGCTGTTTAGGCGTTATTGTCCCTCTATAGGAGAGACTCTAGAGTTCACGTACTTTGATCCCGGCAACGAGTCGAATACTTCAGAACATCTGGCCGCTTTTCATCGTTGGCACAACAGTGAGCGTGTGAACGCAGGGTGGGGTGAACGCGGGTCTCTGGAAAATCATCGAGCATATGTCAAGGATGTGATAAACGACCCTGCCGTTATACCTGTAATAATGAGCTGGAACGGCGAGTACATGGGGTATGCGGAAATCACGTACTTGAAGGTGGCCTTCTTGAGCTTTTCTTTAACACAAATGGGCTGAAATGTCAAGCAAGGAAAACCATGTGGCAGCTTACATTCCCGGTGGTCCTGGAGACTGGGACAGGGGACTGCATGTCCTTGTTGGAGAAGATAAATTCCGTGGTGCCGATCGATGTAAGTTATATACTTATGTGATCGTGACCGTACTTACCAAATATTCTGTGTCATGTGCAGCCAAATTATGGCATTGTGCTCTCATCCATTACTGCTTCTTAGCCGATCCCCGTACCGAAAATGTCATGAGCGAGCCTAAAGCAGCTAATACCGCTATCCTCAATCTGGAGCTTAACTCGGGCATGCATTTTGTGACAGTAAGTCGAGTATAGAAACCGTGAATTTCAATCTGCTGAAGTCGAGGTTCAGATGTTTGACTTTCCTTACAAACGCTCTATGCTCTCCTGCGCTACTAGAGAGCGCTTCTTCAAGCTGGACGTGCTGTGAATGATGATTTTCTGTTGATAATGCAAATATCTTGTAAGCAGTAGATGTATGAATACAATGTGCGATGATTCGAATACGGGACTGCGTCGCGGTAAACTGTGTTATTCCGTGGCAAGCAGATTCCCTCAGCGGTCGTGACTTGATGACGCGTCACCTGGACTCATGAGTAGCGCCCATCTTAACGGCTTGAGATGACCGCGTCCATGATGAAGAACATCCTCTGGCAGACAACAAAACTGGGCGCGTCGACTCTGCTCTTCTTCATCACCCTTGACCTTTACCTTATTCTTCCGTAGGCAGACCCTAATAGAAGGAAGACAGTCGTTCCTTTGATATATTGAGTAGGTTCGAACTTCTCGGAGTGATTCCCGAATTCTGGCCAACCAGTCTGTGACTGTGATGTAAGGAATCTACACTACAGACAGAAAGGAATTTGCGCTAGGTGATGTTGAATTGAAATTCGATTGAAGAGTAATACACGAGGTGAGAATGAGTGGTAATGATTAATGAATTAGTATGTCTCGAACAGTTGTAATGCTGTTGTTCCTTTCTGTCTGGTGGAACAAATTTGCTACAAGTGTGGCATAAACTTGGTCCAAGCCACTGTATCGTACATGCCAGGGGGCAGTGATCGTAAGCTCAGCAGCATAAGTACCATGAGTGTGACACGTGCAGCAATATATACAAAAGAGCTTATCCACGTAGCTGTTTCCAAACCAACCTGGATCCTGGAATCCACAGTGGAAGGCAGATACTTCCGACCTACTGATGAAACGTCGTAGATATAGGAAAGAAGAATGGATAACGGTGCACACAGTATTGCAAGGGAAGCCGCACGCCATAATCTCTGCTCTACGTGTCCGTGAAAGGAGGAATTCCAGCCTACACAATGTATCCCTCCAAACACCATCCCACTGCAACATCCAATGAGAAGTATGATACCACCATGCGTTCGAGCGTAGCCACCTAGAGATGGAACCCGACATGAACGGACAGCACGGGGAGAAATTATCTGGAAGGTCATAAGACTCAAAAAGGGATAAACGATGTAATAAAAACGGGAAAAATGGTCTCCGGCGACGAGTTCCGCATCTGCATTGCTAGAGTACAGACAGATTAGAAGAATGTGAGGCAAGCATAGTGACAACCTACTCATAGCCCAGGTCACTTGGCGGAGATGCAGCTGCTTTCCAATGAACAAGATAAGGACGACCTACATCCTTGGGCTTTTTCCACCACAAGGAATAGGCAATGCAAGTCAGAGCAGCTACAGCCAGTGTGTCGATTTCAAGCAGTGTAATTGGAAGGTTTTGGATATAACGGGCGAGAAGTGATGCGACGAACCACACCAGCTGCAGAATGGAGATGCCCTTGGATAGTGCATCACCCTTGCTTCGATCTTCTATGTCTGCTCGCGAGATGCAAGGCATGTCAACAGACCCATCAGTAACAAACCGAAGAAGTTCATCGGGTGTAAGCGTGACCCGCCGCGTGTCATTGGCGCACAGCAGGAATCCACCCATCCAGGCGAAGAACCCATGCGTCACTGTCCATCCTAGTGTAGCCATTCATTGAATATCAGTTTCGAGCTGACCAAAGGGCGCGGGCATGTAACTGACCTTTGAACTTATGACCCGTAGCTTGGGCATCACTTGGACTAGGCAATGTGCTCCCTGCTATATGTGGATGGTGACCGTTGGATTCAGCAACTTGTACACGCAACGCATCATTGAAATCGTTTGCAGCCTTACGAGCGCTAATAAATTGCCGCGCAGCCCAGGTCATAATGAGTTCTGGGACGATCAGAGCCATGACTAGGACGAATAGACGACGGGAGGTAATCGCAAATTTCCCCTCGTTCGCACCCGGAATGTTTGGATGGATTGCAGTCCAAGTGCACGCAAACAAGGTTGCAACGCAGCTCCAGATAATGTCGAACAAGGTTCTGGTGTTACTGCTGGATGGAGAGTCGCTGATTGCAAGTGTATGGATACAGGTTCCATTGAAGTTAGACAAGGAGCCTGCATGAGCAAACGGGAAATAAAACCAGACAGTTAAAGGTAGTAGTAGGAAGATCATGGTGAAGTTGAGAGCGTGTTTCTGTTTGCTCCCCTCCTTTCTTTAAGGACGCGCCATCGTATCACGATATGACAAGGATATTCTACAGCATGTCTTCCTGATTGATGCAGAAGGCGTCTATAACGCGAATTTTGATATCAGAAGATCAGACGACCTGAAACAAGGTTGACATGTGATGTGGGCTGTGGCTGAATCTACCTTCGTAGTAGTGTCTACAGCTCAAGGTGGAGTGTTCGGTCCCGGATCTTTGAATGCAGGAGAGTGAGGTTCGTCAATTTATTACATATTATAAACACGTACCGGCTCCGGCGGCTACCCTCATAAAGAAAGAATATCTACTACCTCAGACCTATTGGAGACCACAGTACGCGACGCTGGTACACGCTGCAAGCGGTGGGTTCATGGTCAATTTCAAGTAAGGAGCTCCTTATTCATCACCAATCATTAGCTGATTGACTAGTACTTTCCAGTAGAAACAACACGCGCACAGGTTTGTGACTGGCTGAGGATGCATCAGGAAAAAGCCAAAATCGTGGGAGTGCCGGTGACAGCT
>PVYE01003637.1:0-12565 GCA_002995055.1 Rhizopogon rudus | reverse complement strand
AGCTCACCTCGGCTCTTTCTTGCACAAGTCAGGGCCACTATCGGAGCCGGGTGCCTTAGGGCTCCGCCCATAAACCATCAATCATTGCATCCAATACAAACATTCTCTCACTCGATATTCCGCGCGAGAGTGCCACCCAAAGTCTATATTCCTGTGCCTCGTTCGTACCTGGAATGCCTATCGTTCGTAGGACCTGGTCTGAACTTGTTTGACCGGGACCATTCACGTTTTTAAGTTATGTAAGCGGCGCTCACAATGATTATGTCCGACCGACAGACGGATCACATTACATACATGTATTAAAAAGGTACAATAGGACCCGCAAACTTTGCACTGCTGGCAACTGCAGTCCTAAGTGGTCGCGCCACAGCTGCAAGAGTATATATGCAGTGTGTTTACACGCACCGTTCTCATCGAGGCTCATGATGACCGAGTTTCAATATAAATTGGGGGCGACAGGGAAGTTACTATCATGTGACTCCTTAAGCTTCATCCCACACCCTAATAACTCTTGTAATTCTATCATCCAGCATCGCACTAGCATCGGTGTCCTGAGCCAGTGGTGAGTTTCTGTCTTCAATACGTAGAAACTGAGCTCAGAGGCATCGTATTTAGGCAGGTGATATAGAAAGACGCACCATTGCATGTCACAACGCCGATAGGAAGCCCACTGCAGAGTATGTCGGCCGGAGAACCTGTTCTGCGAATCTGTCGCGATCCACAATCTCTTCTGTCACAGCTGCGAATTCCTCAAATCCAAGGGTCTAACGTCATCGCATAATTGTATCGAGAAAAGAAGTGGCACTGCTTATTGGTGCGTTCATAAGGGCGAGGGTGTCTGTATTATTGGCGTGAAAAGAGCGAACATGGAGAATGAGGAGTGTCTGGCGTGACGTCTGACGAGTCTGTGTACAACGCCTGGTGATGGCTTTGTTTTGCGATGCTACACCCCTGCCAAAACTCTGAAAGATTTGATCTCCGAGTCCCTTGTGCATTAGCTTTTTGATTAAGTCACGTAGACTCATGTATTCCATTGTTGGAACAAACAAGGACTCGGACAACCTAGGTCAATGAAACGACTTGCCCACAACATCCGGGCATAGGCTGGGACATGCACGCTGACGGATGACGATAAAATGACACTCAAGTAACACACTCATGATCGTCAGAATGAGAGAAATCAACATTCATTGCCGCGGCGGTGTGGGACGAAACAAAGGGTCGCTGAATTTTGCCTATGTGAAGCGCCATCAACCGTGCCAGGATGGGCCATGATCAGCCTATTCATGGGTACTAGATCGTAACGCGGGGGCTCCACGTCAAACCCCAATAACGACTCTTTGGGTAACCCAACTAACAAAGTGTCAGTGCATTGTGAGAAATATTTGTCAAGATAAGCCAACATACATGGTGCAGTATAGAGAGAAGTTCGCATCAACAGTGAAGACACCTGCTGCTTTTTGCTATTAGGACCCTTCGTCGGTGACGAACATTTCCGTCTCCCTTGTGTTTTCCCTTGAGATTATAAGATTGGCCTATGGGTTCGAAAAACAAGGCCTCCCGTGTATCGCGAGTAAATGTATGCCTGAGACTTGGCAAACTTTTGCATGGGGCAGTCGGACGCCGGGGACAAGCAACAAGTAAACCATCTATAACGGCCGAAGTGGGATGCACAAAGCGGAGGCCATGTTGAAAACGTGCGTAAATTCCGTCAAAAGATGTACGACTGTGATCAGGCGAGGTGCATCCAATACCACCGCATCAATTGTCTGAAATGACGAAAAAGTTGCAGTTGCTATGTGCGCACGCCGTGCCGATTTTCAACGGTCGCACGCAGCGTGGGCTGCAATAAACTGCATGGTTGACACTGTCCACGCAAAGAGGTGCGTGAACGCTGCCAATTAGTCGCATGATGCGACGGTGCCTCGTCGCGCGCCGTCCTCGAACCCACGATCGCTCAAGCCACATGCACGACGCCAACTGGAGTTCCCCGGGAGCCTCGAGTCGAACGGAATTTGAAGAACGCAGGAAATATATGAAAGGTTGGAAAGTGGTGATTTCGTGCTATCGATGTTGGTCGGAGGACGAAGAAGGTAAATGAGACGTGAGAGGATACAAGTAGTAGTCTCCAATGCTGACCTATATTCGTATATGACATTCGCCATGCTGGGAACAGCTGGGAACTGGTGAAAGGTGATCGAATTCGCGAAGCCGGGAAATGACGGGAGGGCAGAAGGGAAGGACAGTCACACGACAGGCCACGCTGTAGCAGCTGATTCTGGAGTGCGGCATCCCGTAAATGTATAGTATCAGAGCACCCTACGATGAGCAAACTATGAGGTCGTCGCAAAGCACAGCAACGAGACTATGAACAGGAATGAGCTAGCTGTGTACAACAGCATGGAGGAACACAAGGACTTGAAACCAAGGATTCATGAACAAAGCCCCAGGTGGGGTTGTCACAGCGCTTAGTCAGCTGCTTACTTTAGAATCCCCTATAATGAGATTGGCAGGCTTCATTAGGCCTTCATCGGACGTTGCGCCCGGTTCACTCCCAGTTGAATCCGCCAATTCCTCTCTCACAAACCATAACCAGCAGCCATGTCGTCCCCATTACCCCCAGTCAGCACCCAAGCACCCCCGTCGCTGCCTCCTGCGATTGCAAAGCCCAAGAAGCAGCCCTATCCCTTCTACCTCGGTGGTCTTGCAGCAACCATTGCTGCCTCCATTACTCACCCTCTCGACCTTACCAAGGTCCGCCTTCAAGCGTCGGGTGACAAACGTATGGTAGATTCCATTAAGAAGACTGTCCGCACCGCCGGAGTTAGAGGACTCTTCGACGGTATCACTGGCACATGGATGCGCCAGATGAGCTACAGCATGTGTCGCTTCTGGGCATATGATGAGAGCAAGAAGCTCTTGGGTGCGAACCCCCAGAGCCCTCCGTGGGTGCTTGCAGCGGCGGGTATCATGGGTGAGCACGAAATTCCATGTCGTACGATTGGGAATATTGAGATCCGAGTTAGCTGGTTCCATCGCGGGTGTCGTGGGTAATCCTGGAGGTAAGTTAATGTTATGTCTTGTGATATCCGCGCACTAAGGAGCCATATTGCTTGATCAGAGGTCGTAATGGTGCGTGTCGTGCTCCAATACTCTGTCTTCGACTCATTCTCCATGCCTTTGCTTTCCATTACGTGATTCTTGTATTATCGAACCATTGGTCGTGCTCTCACCGCCCGGAACATCTTCGCCTCACCTCTTACCCCGATCGAATCGTGCCATGTCTATCAGGTCCGTCTGCAAGGCGACTTCGCAAAACCACCCGAAAAGCGGTTCAATTACAAGCACTGTTTCGACGCATTATTTAGAGTAAGTGACGTGCCTTGCGCAGTTCCGTGTTACTTGTTTCCTCTCCATCCCTTCGTCGTCGGTCATGCCCCGTCCCAAGGACAATATTATCGTGGGGAGTCACCGATGCACGAGGTCGTGCATTAGGAAGCGATGCAAGAGAAACAGGGAAGAGGGGCCTCTTTCTCGCTTATCCATCCTTTATACATTCACGCGCCGCTCTATTCCCGACCCCGTTATTCCGTTGTCGTTGCTGTCCTGGATGAAGCAGTATACGTGTTCGCACGCTTGTCATCCGTGTCGACGTTTATCTTCATACGCGGGGTTCTATCCAGTCAGGCCACCACTGTGGACCACATGTTCGTATGCTTGATCAGCCTTTCCATGCCGCTTGATGGAGGTGACGTCATCAATTTAATGATGAACGATCACTCATTTCTAACGCCCGCGTTATATGCAACTCATCGTGGCGCCTGACTAGTGATGCTACTCAGGCTTCTTATTCTACTTTTTTTTTAATCATTTCCTTCTAGCCACTACCCAACGGCATTGGACCATTGCTCTTTGAAATCCGATAATGTTTCTCTCGCAGTGCTGACGTTGTGCTCGTAGATGGTTCGCGAAGAGGGCCCATCATCGCTTCTGCGAGGTGTGGGCCCTAATGTGTTCCGGAGCATTTTGATGAACTCCAGTCAACTGGCTTCGTGCGTTATATCCTCTCTACCATATCCACATGTCTAATTTCCACTCAGGTACGATTTCTTCAAGGCTGAGCTCTTGAAGACAAAGTACTTCGAGGACAACATCGCTTGTCATTTCACTGCCAGTTTCGCTGCAGTACGTCATATCTCCTCTCATTAACTAGCGTTTTTACTCAAACTCGCTTTCAGGGAACGGTTGCAACAACCGTTTGCTCGCCCGCCGACGTGCTGAAGAGCCGTATTATGAATGCTTCTGGCCCCGGATCCAGCGTGAGTCATGTTCATTGACATTGATCGCCACCATGTCACACTAACCTCTCAAAGTCAACGCTCGGGGTGATTCGTGCCTCGTTGGCAAAAGAAGGTCCGATGTTCATGTTCAAAGGCTGGGTTCCCGCATGGACACGTCTCCAGCCCACCACTATCCTCATCTTCCTCACCCTCGAGCAGCTGAAGAATGCTGTCGACTGGAAGCGCGGGACATTGTGATCGTGGGCTTGCACGATTCCTCCCGATCAAAAATGATTGTTTGCTTGCTTGGAGGGCCCATGGGTGTGATACCATGCATAGATCTACCACAGAAGATAGGAAAGGGGAAGTACCCATAGTGCCGTTATTTCCCGATCTTTGTCCGTTTTTCGTTTCGTCCACTCTTTTCTGTTCACGCGATTCCCCCCCTTTTATACATGGGTGTAATTTTGTACTTTGCATTAACACGCTTTGTCGTTCGAGTCGGCGGAAATATCTTCTGTATTATCGCACTGCAGAAGTCGGGGTAGGCTTCGTGAGTACTCTCCTGGATAATGAATCCATCATGTGCATGGTGTTCAGGACGAGTGGCAACGAATACTGTCGGGACCAGTCGATCGAGCTGCGGTCGAGTCCGAGTCCGAGTCCGAGTTTGAGTTCATGAATGTTGACTACTATAGGCTGAATGAGTGAGATAAGGAAAGAGGGGATTCCCTATACACACATACTTATGGAGCATTGTGGAAGGTTTATATACTCCCTTCAGGGGTTCTGCGAGCAGTGAGTCATAACCCCTATACTGTAAACACCATATAAGTACAACAAGCCATACTCGAACTCCTCAGGATTTCGGTATTCTTTGAAGGTATGTGTATAGAATATCGCACTCACTTGGCTAGGTAGGAAATAGTCATGGATGACTCAGACTCGCACTCGGAGACTATACGAACATGGCCCTTCCAGCAGCTCGGTCGACTGCCTCTGACTGTTCTGACCTGCTGACGGCGCTGCTGGCGACAAATGTCTTGGCTGAAATCTCAGTCTTGCATCAGCTTCACACTGTTCAGAACGTAAGGGGAATCCCTCGAAGCAGGGTCAGAGGTGATGGTGGTATGATATTGAACGTCCAATGTCCATACACATCTGTGCATTTCCCGGGGCACGAATTGCCAAGTCGCAAGTAGAAAAAAGATTCATCATGTTCGTCGCCGGCACGTGATCACGTCTCCAGCCCCAAGGGCAACTTCGTCATGCGAAGGGGAAAATATGGTCATATGAAGGGGTTAGCGAACCTTCATATGACCACATTTTCCTTCCCAAGCCTATCATGCAACCCCGGGTCCAGCACAACAAGAGATATATCAATGATATCTTGCGAAAAAGCTTAAAATAATACAGCAAAGTAAGTGTGTACAGACCTAGCCCAAGAAGAGGCCTGCAATAGTCATATCCCCCAAAAAACGCGTTATCATACAATCCAAACATGCATGATCACATCAAGGGGTGGAGATTAAATTGCTCCCCACACCCATGTGTCCGTACAACGGCTCATGCGGCTCAAGATGCTGCCCCATATTGAAATCAGACGCGCCCGAGAAAAGCGACGCAACGTCCACTGCCCCGTCCACAAACATATTCATCACCTCTGCCGGAGAGGACATATACAATCCTGCGGCTTCCATGTCCATGCCATGCGAAGGGTCCATAAAATTTGGCACTGATAGCGATAAGCGTCGTGGATAACGTGACGCCGAAGGTCCCGTGACAGGAGCAGGTGAAAATGCATTCTGAGATACCGGTTGCGGACTCGTGGCCGCAAGCGTTGGGTCGACGAAGAACTCGGATGGAGAGAAGGCCTCAGGACTGCTGTGGTGCGACCCACTATCGCTGCTGGCACCCTTGGCAGCGACGCTGGGAGTCTTTTTGCGGATGGGTCTTATCCAAGGGGGGCGCGAACTTTGTTCCTGACCTTCTGGGCGGGACGTTTCCAGAGGGATTTGTGTCACTTGTCCGCGCATATTAGCTAAGGGATTCACTGATAGCAGGAACAAGGAGCTCACAGCGACAAAACTCTTCCATCAGGTCTCCTGACCTTTGTCCACACACATAACGCCCGCTGAATCGCCTCAATAGACCCACGCACTGCCGAAGTGCTTCAATCGCAGGCTGGATCAAGCGCTGAAGTTTTTCGCTCTTGCAGTTAATCAATATGGCAACAAGCGTTCTTCCAGCTTGCGTGAGCTGGTGAATGACATGTACACCATCTAACAAGAATTATTGGACAATGAACGACAAATGCAGAATGAGGAGACTCACAATAAGTCATCAGCCCCTTCCCCGCTACCTGCATGTGCGACGATATAATATGCAGTGCGCAAGACTGTGCAGCTGCCATTTCCTCCCTCTCCGTGTCCCCGATATCCTCCTCCATCGACGCGTTGAACACCCTCTCCGCCACCAAGTTGGAGAAGCGATGACGATGGATCAGCAATCGGACAAATTGCTCCGCGCAGTGCAGTCGTACGGCCTGGGTGACCCTGATCACATCATCACTCGCAAGTGTCTCCGATGTGTGCGCCCAGTACGGAGGTATTGATCGTCGGATCTCATCCAGCAATGCCTCCTCTTCGCGTAGATCCTTTGGACGCATATGACCAGGTAGTACAGTGGCAGCGCGTAGCAAGAACGGAGACGAGTCACCTGTCCTATTGCGCGCAGGTGGTATATCCAACACGGACTCCATCACGACCATGAGTCTCACGGAGGCGATAAATGCACTCATACGACTCTCCGTTCCTGGAGGCTGAGAGAGCACCCCATCATGGGTGATGAACTCGTCATCAACAACAGCCGGCTCTCCAATATCAGTGTCCCGAAGGCGAATCATAGGGGGACGGCCAAAGTGCGCAGATAGTTGTTTGTCCCATAGGTACACGCACCAGAACGTGCGCTTGCGGACTTCATCTTCGATGGGATTAAAGAGGTCGTAGGTATCAGCCGATCGATGTAAACCAGCATCTATCGACACAGTGATGGCTTCTGATAAGAGTGCAGCTGCTCTCGAGAGTTTTCCCAAACCAACAGCATAGACGGCGGCAATTAGATCCGCCTGGATAGTGTACAATGTAGGAGAGTCCGAAATTGGAAGAGTACGTAGCCGTCCAAATAGTTCGAACCATTGCGTGCCAGCAGAAACACCATCACTGGGATCCGACCGTACTCGCGGATCGTCGATGTGACGCGACGCAAGGCAACATACAGCCACAATAAATGCTGCAAAACCAGGCTCCCCCCACTTTCTGGGATTGCCATAGTCCTGAGTATACCATGAGAACACGAGAAGCACACCATGTGAATGCCACGCACCGCCAAAAATGTTGGAACATGTAGGAAGGGTAGAATATAGTAAGACGTACACAAATAGCATTGTACTAGGCTAAAAGTGCAAGACAATCAGCGAAAGCACAGAAGAAATGGAAGAGATAAAAATCTACCTGTCCATGAGCTCAGGAACTATAGATGATGTAATAAGGCGCCACAGTGCTTCAGGATTAACGTCAGTGCGTCTCGGCGTCCGATTTGGAAACCAAGTTGTGGAATCGTTAGAAGATGGGTTTGTCCAAGTCGGATCTGGTGAGTTTTTCTCCGATTCGGATTTGACTGGAGTGTGATTCTCGACAAGAAGATCTAAGAGAGGAAGACCAGAAGTCTCTCCTTGCCAACGGGTGTAGCCCTCATCGTCGAAATACAGATAAGAAGCAGATATAGCCGAGCGTGATGTCTCTTCTGGTTGCTCGGAACCTGATGTATTTTGGTTATGACAGGACTGCCCAAGCATCGAGCGAAACGCAGTGCTTGGACTTTGAGTTCGGGGAGAGCTCACGGGTGGAGCTGCTGTGAAGTGGGTAGACGGATTTGTAAGCGGGAAAACGTGCAAAGATGGGGGTGGAACGCCCGCGGGAAAGGTGTGGTTTGCCGAGGCGAAGGACGCCAGAGGGCTGGCGATGCTGTCTGGCGAGAAGCACTGGGCAGAGAACGCAGCTGCACCAGAACCTCCAGCAGCAAATACTGCAGGGGGGATTGCCTGAATGAGAGTCTCGAGTTGATGCATTCTATCTTCGAGTGTCGCAGTCCTTCTGCAAGCAACGAATAAGTCTATGTATCCAGGAGAGGATGCATGCACCACGAACTTTGACTTATGAGGGTGAGTTCGCTTTCCTGGTTCTTCGAACGTACATGGTGAATTGGCGGTAAGACAAGCCTGGCACGGATGGCCCTCGTCACATTTTATTCTCCTTCGACTAAGTTATGTCAGAGATGGCTAGGGACAGATAAAAGTGCAGTAAGCACTCACCGACAACGATCACATGCTCTGAGAGATAACTCGAGTGAGTAACTAGAGCCGGCAGGAGACAGAGAGCACGACTGACCTACTCAACTTGAAACGTCTCTCCTTCAGGATGGATGTTGAAGCCTTTTCTTGATCTTCCTGAGCTGAAGACATGTTGTAATTGTAAAGAAATAAGAGCTGAAAAAGTGAAAGTCGGTCTTGACAGTAAAGAATAAGTATTAGACCAAGTGAACTGACAAGGTGGGGCCAATAATCTCCCAGGGACGCTTACTCTCCGGCCCGTACCGGAGCTTCCCGGCCGTTAGCATGCCTTGCCATATCGGGTTATCATAGTCACTTATTGTCCCTGAGCGTCGTCCAATGACGTGTCCGTACTTTGTTAACGTTCATGCGGTCCGAGCAAGATCAAACAGATCAGCATCATGAAGTAAAAAGGATCGACATCTTCCTACTGCAGTTTCAATCTGGAGTTATCGTCACATCTGTCTTCGACCTTCATGCTATGAGGAACTGGCTGTTCTCAATATCACACTGCAATCACTTTTAGGAACGATGGCGAACCCGAGGCACCCAACTCTTCAGCAAGGAACTCAGCGCGACTTGTATAACTCCGCGGATGGCAAAGTTTAAACAGGTGCTGCGAATTTTCCCCGTTCTGCTCCGTGGAGTCCTTTACCAGGCCATATGGAAAGAGTTAAAATGTTGCCCAATTCGCCCGGTTTGGCCACATCATTACGGTTTCGATGACTCCTGAACACACAGCATCACTTAATCAAAGCGTGCATCTCGTAGGGCATAAATTGCATTTATTTGGCTCTTCCATAGTGAACTGTAAACCGTCGCCGTTGATTGGTTGATACAGTGTCATCCTTCACCCGCCCAAAGGCGCTCAATAAATGGACCTGAACCATTAACACATCTCTCGACGTGTTGCCTAACGTAACCTGGGGTGGAATAGTTACGACTAAATCAACATTGACGACACCAGGTTGAAGATAATCCCGACTTGAACAGCGGCATATCAAAAATAGACCGACCCATCACGAACCCATGCAGAACCAAAGAGAGCGAAGTCAGGAGGGAAACTCGAAGATCAGCACATTACCGGATGATGGACCGAATTACGCACCTCCTGTAATTTCTGAATCAATATTTTAATAGAGAGGCTCATTGCAATCAAGAATGAGGCGTTGCAACGTCACATGGTGGACGCCACGGGCTTTCATTCTGTCAAAAGCAGTACACGATGTAACAGCAAAGGGCTTACGGAAGTATTGGACACGTCAAGGTGATGACTATGCCGGCTTCCCTCAACCCTTAATGATCTAGAGTGTTCCATGTCAACACACGTCAGGAAGGTCAGCACCTGCAGCATGAATCTTCTGTCATAACACTTGCTTGTACCAGCTGAATCAATTTGAGGCACCCGTTCTTGTCGCTCCTGTCCTATGCGCTGGGAGAATGCTTCCTGTGCTTCTCATTCCAAGACCTGCTGGACCATACGTAGCTGCCCGGAACAACCACTGACTGACAGAGTACCGCCTCATGAATTTTGGTGCGCCCTCGCCACAAATGCCACTATATCGGTATCGGGCAGAGGCAACCCCTGATAGTCCTTCAAGTGGAATGATTAATCTCGGAATGTGTATGTCATTTTCTGGCTTTGCGTCGCTTATTCAGACCTTGGCTGCAGATATCATGAGACACAAAGGTGTGGCAAGTCGGTTGATCTATTCGATCTTGCCACAAGACAATGCAAGTGATGAATGGTAGTGTTGATCTAAAGATGATGTAGATATTTTAAGGAGAAATATAAGTGTAAGTACACCGCCGGGAACTGTTGCGGACGATGGTTCGCGGAGTTTTCGTTCCATTTGCGATCACGCCAGAATTCATTCGACGCTCGTATATAGCTACAGATAGCTACACGGGCCAACCACGGGCGCCGTCTTTTGCCATTAAAACTACGTTATCGAATTACCAGTCTTGTCTCTGAAACTGATATGTTGATTGTGCTTAGTCTGATATTGATTAGTTATTACACTAAGTATACGACTCTGCAAGTTGATTATATATATCTTCCATGTATAATAACAGTTTTCCGAAGTGACCCGATCATGAGAGAGGTGAGGAGATCTACGAACTACGATGCTGATAATCCGGGAAGACTCGGACGTCACCTGAGGCCTGGGAGCTGGCACTGCACTCGTTGTGGAACTTCTGGCTCCGTTAAATCCCCTCCTGGTATCAGTAGACATCCAGACAACTTTGCATGACTGCATGTATTTCAAATTCCATACCCTGTGGCGAAATGTGAACCAACGTCATCCTAGACCGTCCCCATGGTGATTCTAGCCCTGCTTCGTGGCGCAAGTAGCGCAAAGTGAATTTGACCTGGTCAATCTGATCTGGAGTAGGAGTTCTGGACTCTGGGGTGCAAATAGCACGGTGCATGTTCGATCTTCGTCACATATCGACAACTCTTCATTAATTTTGCTCGGTCATGTACAAGTATGCCCCACATCACCCGGAGTTATATTCCAGGCTCTAGGCTCCAGGTCTCCCTCCCAAGCGCTATGTACCGCACTCACACTCGATGGGTGCGACACCCCAAGTGGGTACAACAACGGGCTTTGTCAGAAGTTTTCCAACCCGTATGCCATTTTACATAAGTCGCGGCTGGTCGAATTTCCGGGTGACTCCGAGTTGCAACACTTCGTAGCGGCGAAATCAATCATATTTAAGGGAAGCTACTATGAAAAACCTTGAATGAATTGAAAAAAAAGATATAATTGAGCCCGCTGTTGCCCACAGTGAGCTCGAAGGTTTTGGCAGTGGGGCCGCCGTCATTAGTATTTGTTGATCCGTGCTATGTAGATAAGCTCCTTGTGAACCTTTGGGCCTTATCTTCACCCGCAGAAATCAGTAATCTAGGTACTTTTGCTGGTGCACGGGAAATGGTACCCAAGAGGAGCGCTTCCTAGGTTCAATAATGGCGCTTCCCTCCTCAAAATACCACTTATTCTCTCGTCTGCTATCACAGGGCACATATCGTTCACACTCCACTGTCGCCCCACGAGTAACAAGATTGTTCACCGAAGCTTTAGTAATGAGTTGGCTCATTTTTCTGAACGCCAATACGGGTATTTACTATTCATCGGTTGTCCACGACCCTCTGTGCGATTACCTGCGCAGTTTCTTGGGAAGAAATCGCTATTACTGCCTCTCACACGACATCAACTTCTCATCATGATATAACAAGCAGTCGGGTCACTTCGAAGGATCATTCAGGACATGCTAGCTATTTCTCCTTGCCTTTCCAGCACTCGTCGGGGGATTCATCCGCTGGTGATATTTTCGGTCTTCTCTTCACGTTCTCGCTAGTGTCCGAATTGGGGGCACCGGCTTATCACGGCTGGACCATATGCGGGCGTACTCCATCTAACATACATGAAAATTCTTATAGTGTACACCGGTATGCTAATTTGAGTGGATCGCCGACGTCAATGCTCAGTCGACGCTCTGGGGTTTTAAATACCCCTGGACTAACATTATAGGGTGCTTGCGGGAAGACAATCACTGTAGTAATCCTTGTGCGTAGGATCAGCCCGGTCAAGTGAACCTCCAGCCTAGGGTAAGTGGGAGAAATAAGCTAAGCTAGCCAGGTACCGGATCATACCTGGCACCTACAAAACCGGTACCCAATGTACAAGTCGTGATAATAAGTATATATCCTGCTGTGGCACATGTGCCACTTATCTGAGAAATGCTTCGTGGGCGTATGGATCGCTCCACGTATGGCGTGTCACGTTCTTGACAGATGCTCACGGCCCATCAGTAAACTGGTGAGCCACTGATATTCCCAGGTGATGGCTTCTTACCTCGATATGGCAATATAAAGCAATATAAAGCAATG
>PVYE01003631.1:0-13962 GCA_002995055.1 Rhizopogon rudus | reverse complement strand
CATAGAACCAATCCCGTGTCATTGACCCTTACATAACTGTACAGTTCATCCGGTATTTGGCCCGAGGTGTGGCTTACTGTAACTGCCATGTTGTGCTAATCTCTGTTAGCCTCTGTCATGCAGAAAACATTCCCTGCTGTTGTTAACGACGATCCTGTTTGGTTTTATTATCCCGATGTTACGCGTTCTCACTGGCAGTCGTTCCGGCTTGCGTCTTGACTGCGTCGGCTCGACACCTCCCCGCCGCGTTTGCTAGCAAACAAAAACCCTCGAATAATACTTTACTGTCCTATTTTTTTTTTCACCTCCGAACTGAGTCATCTGTGTTAAACAATGATGCATTGTTTACTTGTTGTGTCCCTTGTCTACCAACTGTCTTTGCGTTTCCCGATTGCAGCTCATTTCGGCTTTTTGTCAGGTTGTATATGGTGACGTTGTCGCTGCTGCGCTTTCGCTCAAGAGCCTGAAGTCAAGGATCTCCGTCAAAAGGCGACGGGAGACATGGACTTGTGACATTCTGTGTTCCGTTAACATTGTACAAATGTAAATGGCGATGTGATTCCGCAGTAACTGAAAGCAGAACACAGGAATTGAATGCCTAGAAACGAGGCTAAGCCTGCCTAAGCACCACCCTTGGCTTCTGTGTTTGTTCGGTATTTGTACAACTTGAACATTTGGCCCGGGGTTGAAGACTGCCGAAGAGATTCTTCTGAACGAACTTCGATATTGGATGTTGATCCTTGACCATCGATATCATCATTGGGGCCCCACAATTACTCTTATCTCTGCGAGGGATATCAGAACAGACCGTAACGAGTCTTATAATCAAGGATACTCGTGAGATCTTAGTAAATGTTACTGTTAACCTGTGTCGGTCCTGCCAAGGACCGCCCATCTACATTATTGCGTCCAGTGGCAGGAGGTCAAATTTGTCTTCTTAGGACTAGATTGACAAGGCATAATTCACGTTACCTTCGACCACCAGTTACTGACGGTGACCGGTAGGTCTTACAGTGATCTTCTGGAGATCAAATTTTACGTCTGCATACACAGGGCACCCGTATTAATCCACCCCGGACCACTTTCATTGAATTGAATCTTGACAAGGCATAGTTCCATTCACGTTACCTTCCACCACCGGTTACTGACGGCGACCGGTAAATCTTACGGCGATCTTATGGAGATCAAGGTTTGCGCCTGCATATACAGGGGTGTTAAGGAACTCATGATGCATGGAAGGTACCTCTTCATCTTTGCTCGGCACATCCATTTGAATATGTGGCGATGGAATTCTGATCAAGACGGATGGATCATGCCTTCTGCGCCCTAAGCGGACCGGAGATGTGGCATATAAAAAGTGGTGCATCGTCCTACGAGAAACCATTCCAATCACCATACTCACCATGGAAGATATTATCAACCGCTCGCATGATACCTTCCCTCAGTTCAGGCGTCGCGGAATGGTGCCTCTACTCACCGATGGCCCAGCGCCATTTCCTAGGCATAGGGATGATGTCCCTGACCCAGCGAACGTGCAGGGAGACATAATATATCTTTTCCCGAAGGTAGGATAGGATATCGTATGCCGTGTCCTCTGCATAACTGAAACATGGAATAGGTCGCAGAGAACTTCATTTTCTTTAGGATCAGCAACGTCGCACAGTTTCGGAAAGATTTGGCGACCTTCAACCCCACTCACGGTAAACAGGTGTACGAAAACTTGCAAGCGATTCACGAAGCAAAGACCAAGAAGGGTCCTTGGGTTAACATCGTGCAAAAGCAGATAGCATTCAGCAGACGCGGGTTGACTGTCGTGGGCCTTACTGAAAAGACGGGTGACAATCGTTTTGATGTTTACGCCATGCGAGACAACAAGAAGTTTCTCGGCGACGGCATGCCATGGGACCCTGTCTTCGATAAACCCAACCCTGATCCAGTCAATGGGACTGCGAATGAAGACGTTGGTGCTATTCATGGTGTCATCTCTATAGCTGGAAGCGGTCAGTTTCAGTGATTCTTTGTTTTCCTGACGCTTATGTATTTTTTCTTTTGCACCTTCCAGATGGCACAGTGTGCGATGATGCCACGAATGCGACATTAGTACACTTCCAAGGGTCAATGGAGTCCCACAACGCCACTGTTCTACGTGGTCGGACTCGCCCTGGCGAATTCAAGGGGAAGGAGCATTTTGGCTATCAAGACGGCATTTCACAACCCGCTATGAGGTACCGTCTGTTATACTAGATCAATAACGGTTTTTATGCTGATATCTCATCTGGTAAGGAAACTCATTGCGCCATTACCTGGACAGATCCAGGTGGATGCTGGTGTCATTATTGCAGGTTACAAAGGCGACCCAGCACTTGAGAGGCGGCCTAGATGGGTGAAAGACGGGTCATTCATGGCATTCCGGAAATTAGAACAGCTTGTACCGGAGTTCGAGGGATATGTCTTCAAGAATGGTCAACGATGGAAAGAATTCGTTCCCAAAGTAGTCGCCGACCCTCCTCTCAGTGTTGGAGAAGGTGCCTCGCTTTGGGGAGCCAGAATGTTTGGCCGGTACCGTTCGGTGGGTAACGTCAACATGTCTAATTAGGATTATAATTTAAGTTCCACGCGATTACAGGGCGCGCCTCTCGCCAGGAACCCCGTCCGTGACAACAAGGAGATGGCGGTCGATCCGTTGGAAAACAACAAGTTCGACTACACGGTTCCCGGCCACGACGAGCCTACAGACATAAACTGTCCTTTCACAGCACACACCCGGAAGACTGCGCCTCGCAACCTCGATCCTTACCTGAGCAAGCGGTTCCTGGAAGCAGGATCAATTGTTCGAGGTGGTCTTCCATATGGCCCCGAGGTAAATTCAGAGATCGCTGCAGGTTATATGAGCTGATGCCAAATGTTCTGAAGGTCACCGATACGGAAAATACGTCTGGAACGTCTAGCGAGGAGGAAGATTTGAAGCGTGGTCTTCTTTTCCTCTGTTACCAGTCGGACTTGGATTCGGGATTCGTCCGCCAGACGGTTGGGTATGCGAATAACGATTTCTTCCCTACCGTTTCGCTGATCCCAGATCATCACGGTATGTGCGACTTTGATGTTCGGAGGAACTATTTTATAAGCTTGTATATAAAACAGGTCAGGATCCCATCCTTGGCGGACCTCCTGCACCCGTCCACGCTGCCGCCCAAACCCCGATTCCCGTAGCCCAACCTGGAGATGCAGTTACAGTCATCATTCAAGGTCAGGATGAACAACAATTGGAGGTGTCAGGCTTTGCATCGCCTTCCTATGCGGGCGAACAACCTCCCCCCGGTATCCCTCAGGAATTTTTCGTCAACTCCCGTGGAGGAGAGTATTTCTTTGTTCCATCTATCTCAACGTTGAGGGACATTTCCAACGCTCACAGACGTTAGGCGCTTTTTGCTAACGAATTTCTTGCTGAACCACGTTATGCTTCTGATACGTGGCTTGTAAAATATATATGTACTTGTGACAATCAATCCTCATTGCAGCCTTATCATCGTGTAAATGACACATGCAAAATGGGGAAGACGCGGCTAGGATGTGCGATTCACGTACTGACGATGAAGCCTGTACTTATCTAGTTATAGGGCTGCACTCGGAGGTTAATTCTATTCCTCTTGGAGAGGTAATAAACGATCATCTATTATGTACGGACCATACATGCTACTTAAAACAGTACTGACAGATAGAGAGAACCCGTAACTTAAGGTGTCGCACGACCGGGCCATCTTGGATACAACGAGCATTCCCTGTAAGGCGTCCATGTTAATACAATTTTCTTTATCACTCCCAGTTGACGCATACCTGACGGTGTATCGGTTAGCCAGCCATGCAAGGAAACGCTATGCCATACATGTCAGCTATCACGGGATACAGAATTAATCCAAGACTGACCTCAACGCCCAATCCGTAGCCTCCATGCTGACAAGTACCGTATTTACGCTGGTCGGTGAACCAGTAGTAAGGCGCGGAGTCAATACCCTCCCGCTTGTAAGCTGCCAGTAGCTCCTCCATGTCCGCTATCCTCATTGATCCGCCTAGCATTGCACATTCGGTCATACATCGTCATGCACGGCAGGATTTCACATACCAACAATTTCTCCAACACCAGGCATCAAAAGATCGCAGCTCTCTGTACATACAGGGCCTTTCTCGCCTTCTTTCCTGGGCATCTTCTGCATGTAGAATGCTTTCAGCTCCGCGGGGAAGCCATACAAGAATATCGGCGCCCCGATGATATCCGTCATCTGCCTCTCAGCAGCCTCCGCAATGTCGTCGCCAACTTCATGATCGACCATCACGGGCTCGTCTTTACCCGTCGCCTCATCTTTTTTGGTGACCACGTTTCCGTCTGCGTCCTCAGCCGGGCGTTGGATCTTGTGCTCGTTGAGCCATGCAATGGCGGACGCGTAGGACATACGCATGAATGGCCGGGAAGGCGGTGTAAAGTTTGGGTTAAGAGTTTTTATGAGGGCTGCGGTGACAGGGTTGGCGAGGAGCTTGTCGACCGTCTCACAGATCTGTAGCTGCGCTCAGTAAAAGTGCGGGGAGATATAATGAAAAGACGCACGATGGCTTCTATGTGTGACATGAGGTCATCAAACGTGATAAATGCAAGCTCGGCTTCAAGGTGCGTGTACTCGCTCAAATGCCGGCGAGTGTGACTGTTAATAAATGAAGTCAACTATTACACTGGTAACGGGAAGGTGGCACAGACCTGTTTTCAGCACGGAAGCTCTCCTGCACGCAAAATACGTCACCAAGAGAAGGGAGACAGGTTTCGAGATAGAGCTGAGAACTCTGAGTGAGGAACGCTGGCTGGCCATAATAATCCAGCTTGAACAGCGTTGCGCCACCCTCTACTTGTGTCTGTACCAAACAAGGAGTGGTTACCTCCAGAAGATCGTGAGCTGCATAAGATGCACGGAAAGCGGAGAGAAGCGCTGCACGAAGGCGGAGCACAGAAGAGGCGATCTCGCCACGGAGAACGAGATGTCGAAGATCAGCCAGAATTGACGGATCAGATTGCTGTAGATATGGTTAACACATGCATACAATATCAGTTAAATGACTCGAACCTCGTTGAGCTTGTTAGTAAATGCTTCCTCGGCACCAGGAGCAGGACCAAGGACGCGCCAATAGTCAACGACCAGTTCGTGTCCTCCAGGAGCGCGTTGTCCTTCAGGGACTGCCTTGAGCGTGCCTGTCAGTTCAACTGATGCCTCTAGCTGTAATGTTACTGCATCGTATGTTTTGGTCTGATGAACAAATCAGACATGAAGACAGTGACTGTGAGCTGTAAAGGGTTACCGTGTTCCCAGTGAGGACAGCCTGCAAATACCCTGTCCCGTCCCGCAGGACAATAAACATGATTTCTTGCTGATCGCGCCGTCTATGAACCCAGCCAGATACCCTAACACGCTGTCCGCGAAGGGACTCTAGTTTTACGATCTTGGCCTTGTATCATTTATAAATAAGCAGTATGTCCACATGTCATCGAGTTTATTTATTACCTTGACAGGTTGAGGGAGGGATGGATCTTCAGTAAGAACGATCTTTTTGCTTTCCTGGAGCCTTCGCTCGGCCTTCTCTTTTATCTCTCTCTCTTTCGACTCTTTCTCTTCCGCTTTCTGCCGTTTCTTGTCAAGACCCTGGGCGTCTTTCTTGGCCTTCTTGGTTGCAGACTGCGTTGGTTCACCGTACTCTACAGTAGCATCCTTGCGGATTTGGTACTGTGTCTTTTCAACCTCAGTAGAAGGGGTCGAGAAGAAGGCGTAAGCAAGAGACTGATAAGGCTGATCACTGGACCCGTTTCCGGAGGCGTCGATGCCTGAAGCTTGATCTATGTATATCGTCGACATTGAGGGTATCTTTGGACGTGGTTGGGAGCTCGATGGTGGTATGAGTCAAGGACTTCGTGCAAGTATATAAATTAGCTGGCGTTTGGCAATGACTCGTATAGATCAATCACGGTCCTGATTTGGTTTATCTATCAAGTACCTCTCCTACTAAGTTACTCTGATAAGATCTCATTTTCACGGAAACAAAAAAATACGACGCGAAAATACTTACGGCCATTTGAGTAACGATTAACCTCACTTTCATGCGGCCTCCTCGTGCAGATGTTCTAGCTCAATCTCCTGGGTAGGCAACTTGAGATCGCGTACCATTTGCATTAATCGTCACAATGCATTGTATACGGATTGCTCAGTATCGTTCCTACGTTCCTGAGCCCTCCGTATACAAGCTTCGAGACTATGCCTCACTCATCCAATGTATCGGGGACAAATGTCCCGACGAGAGAGCTACTGAACGACTGCAAAAGATGGAATATATTATTACGTTGCCTCTGGACCTGCGCTACTTGATGCACAACCTTAATTAGAACCCATGCCAAATGTGCATCCATAGAATCGTAGAAGATGCATCACAAAGCTCAGAGATCACACAAAAAACCTACAAAACCTATGATGTCGTTCCATTAGATCAAAATGACGCCAGACAGTCTGACGCAAACACACCTAGCGGCGAGGCTACCGCTTCCCACCCTTGATCATTCCTACACCAGTGACATCATCCCGTGTAATGTCCCACTCAAGGTCCATAGGGTCCTCGGCGTTGCCGGGAGTAGATGTTAATGGATCATCTCCACATCCACAGTCATACGTCGCATCTAAATGGGCACAGTCAAATACCGACTTTCCTAACCGCTCATTGACTTCATTGTGCACTGAGCAGAGCCTGACCTCGGGTAAGCATGCGAGACCCAAAATATGAAAGAAGAGAATATTTCACCATAAACTTGCTGCTAATCTCGATCCTGTCTGTTGGAACTTAGCTGGTGAAGCTCACATTTGAAGAATATTTACCTGTGGTGGGAACTTTGTCAATAACTCTTGAAATTCGGCTGCGCATTCGCCGCAAGGGTATAGACGCGACGTAAGATGCAAATATGAATTCAAAGCGTCTCTTTCGTCTTGCGTCGGGTGCTATACATGATCTTATTGTGAGCAAGCCGACAAGGGCAAACACAGAACCACCGTTACCTCAGGATACCGAAGAGTCATAGTATGTCTGCCTTTCACAATGTACGCCGTTCAGCGGAAATCCTTGAAATATAACCAAATACTCACAGCAGCTTCCAAGTTGCACGACCAAGTTCTGCCCTGCAGCAAGTAAATAAACACATTGAGTAGTATCTCGTTTCACTTACTTGGCAGTCTCATTCCCTAGTTTCGACATAATAACACCTCCCTGCGCTGATAAAGGCCTTGCGCCATTATATGGAACGGGATGTGGATCCTGTTCAACGCCACCTTCACCAAAGAAGTCGCCAGTATATGGGTCGATGTACGCGCGGGAAGGCGGATGAAAGAATGCTAGTGTGACCAGCAGAAACTGCAGGAAATCACATTCGAGAAGCAAGAGACTCTATGATAAACCACTTACGAGACCAAGGACAATCGCAAGGAAAGACTTTGCAAAGCGAGATATCATGAGAATGAAAGTGTACAACGAGCGCACCGGAAGAGGCGAGAGGGAAGCGAGTTGAAGGCTGTTGAAGGTTGGGCAGAGTCGGCATCTCCCGTCTCTTCTGGACTTCGAAGCCATTAATATTAATATGGTGAATTAAATAAAAGTGTTACACCGTCCTTTGGGTAGTTCTAGGAATATTCTCTAACTCCTCACCGGCACCCGACCTGCAGGGCCTACGTCACAGCGTCGGTACCTACTACCCATTGGACCACCCCTCTAATTATCACACCTGTGCTTCAATTTGAACACAAAAGGTTCACGGTAGTCTGAAAAAGGCAACTGGAAGTTACCGACCGCGATGATCATCGTTTCCTTCGAGGTCATGAAATTCTAATTTGTTCGTTAGCAATCGTTTAAAATGTTCTACGTCATTGGTCTTGGTCTCTGCGACGAGAAGGACATCACCGTCCGCGGATTAGAAGCAGTCAAATCCTGCTCTCGAATCTACCTAGAAGCCTACACATCCATCCTGATGGTGAACAAGGACCGCCTCGTCAGTCCATCATCGCACCCTTCTTCTCTCACCGCTCACATGCGTGCAAGGAAGCCTTCTACGGCAAGCAGCTCATCATTGCAGATCGCGACATGGTAGAGCTTGAGAGCGACGAGATCCTGCGTGACGCATCCACGGAGAACGTCGCGTTTCTCGTCGTTGGCGATCCATTCGGGTGAGATATTTTTGTTGTCTTCTGTCTGCATCGACTTATTAACTTTCTCTGCAGCGCAACAACTCATACGGATCTGCTGCTCCGAGCGCGCGATCTGCAGATTCCTACCCAAATCATCCATAACGCATCTATCCTCAATGCAGTAGGATGCTCTGGGCTCCAGCTCTATAATTTTGGCCAAACAGTATCTCTTGTCTTCTTTACAGACACATGGAAACCGGACTCGTTCTACGACCGTATTGCAGAGAACGCCAAGCTCGGTCTACATACGTTGGTGCTTCTTGACATAAAGGTCAAGGAACAAAGCGAAGAGAATCTAGCAAGGTGCCGATATCCCTCGTCTTGTTTGTACCCTTCAGTTTCTGAATGTACCTGCCCGAAACTTAGAGGAAGAAAAATATACGAGCCACCCCGATACATGTCCATTCTTACTGCCGTGAACCAGCTTCTCGAGATCGAAAGCATTAGAAAAGAGGGTATCCTTGATGGTGATTCGACGCTCGCTATTGCATTATCGCGCGTGGGCAGCATACCCTTGGGCGAAGAAACGACAAACGATGGCGACGGTGCTCAACGCATCGTGGCAGGCACACTTTCGGATCTGCAAGCCCAACCAGAGTCCGTATTTGGACAACCACTTCATAGCCTCATTATCGCTGGGAAGAAGCTGCATGAAATGGAGGCTATTTATGCAGGCGCCTTTGCCGTTAATCAGGGGAACTGGAATCGGATTGCAAATAAAACATCGTGAGGTCGATGTCTTACAGGGCGCGTTCTTACCTATGTGAAGTAATCAATTTTTCACTAGCACATCAGTAAGTTGACTTAGTCAATGCCACTAGATGCAAACGACGGCACAATTAGAGTCATCAAGACTTGGTTTACATGCTGGAACGTCTGGTGGTTATACACGATTGATTACAAAATAATTGAGGAAGTAGCAATACTGAGATAGTCATAAGATAGCCTGCCAGTGAGACCGGAACCAAAATTTGCTTCCTGCGCAATAAAACTCAAACCACGTACACGTTCTCCTTCTGTATCTGATAACCATCTAGCTTGCGAAAGTACTCGAGCCGCGCTTGGCGTTCTTGTTCATATCGCTAGAGGTTCGATTAACAGTGAACGGTCATCATAAGCAAGAAAGGCGAACCTCGCGTGTATCATCTGACATTTCCATCACATTGTCCAGCGGTTTTGCTTTTTCCTTGCCCTTCCTACTTCGCAGTCTATAGGATTCAGGAGCAGGCTTCCGGCTCGTCGAATGTGGCTTATTGACGCCTTTGGACACAGGTTTGGCTCTTCTTGATGCAGGTTTTGCACTTGAAGCAGGCTTCCTGCGCCTCTTCTGCTCTTCCTCGCTATCACTCTCGCTCACAGGATCCACAGCCACCTTGACCCTTCCTTTCCCGCCAATTTTTGCAGCCGCCGCCGCCCTCCGCGTAGTCGCCCTGCGCGGCAAGAGTTTCTCTAAGTCCTTGCATGCCTGCTTCGGGCTCACTAGTGCTGAGACATCTTCTTTGGTAGTGCGGACACGTTTGCGAGGTTTGAGACTGTCATCCTGCTTTTCCTTACCCTTACCCTTCGCTCGTGCACGCGTAGTACGTTTTGGCACGGGAGTGTGCTCTTCCGCTGTCTCTTGGGTTTCTTCGAAGTGTCGATATGACGGTGTTTGGGGTCGTCGAGTCGATACGCTAATCTTTACAGGCGATGGACTCGATACTGCCTCGCTGGATGCAGGTGTAGCAGCATCAATGTCACGTTTACGCTTTCGCGGCGTGCGTAGAGGATCGCGACTGTGCGTCGGTTGGTCTTGCAAAATGTCCAAGCGAGGTTTAAGTAAGGATGGGATTGTTATCTCTGAGCGAAGAGAAGTAGACGAGGACGATGGAGTTGGGATGTACGAATGACGTAGAATGGGCGCAGGAATGGGCATAGAGGTCGAGATTGGTTCGTCAAGATAGAGATCTTCGATGTCTTCATCGTTTGTCGGAATGGGGACTGAGGAAGCGGCTGGGCGCGTTGGGGTAAGCGTGGGACGAGTTAGCTGTGGTTTCGTATGTGTGGAAGATGGTTTGGCTCGTGAGACGGTGGACTGAATGTGTTGCTCGCTTGGTAGGCGTGCGGCACGTCGCTCCTTCAGTACTTTCTCCGCCGCAAAAAAACCGAATGGGTCAGAATCACCACTTCTAGGTTCAACCTCTTGCGTATGTCGATAAAATGCGGCCATGTTATATTCATACGCATGTGACGTAGAAGCGTAGTTCTGCGGTTCATATGTGGAAGTTGAGGCGAGTGGTGAGCTAGGAGGGAGTGGTGACGTTGGCTGCCAATTAGGCGGGTCATGCGGGAATGCGAGGCTTTTTGGTTTTTTTGGTCGTCGAGGTGGTTTGAGGCTTGCGGAAATGGGAACAGCTTTGTTCGGAGACGGTGATGGTGGATGAAAGAACTCATCAGTGATGTCACGAAGCGCGTCTTCATGAGAAGGAGTGCGAAGTGGATTTGTTAGAGACCGAAGTGGCGGAGGGAGAGGAAAACTGAATGAGTTCTCATCAGCTTCATCCTCGCTATCATTATCACGGTCACGGGCAACAAGGAAGACATTCTCGTCAGTGTCTTTCTCGATCTCCCAGTCAGATTTGAGTAGCGCGTCCTCAACTTGAATCTCTGCGTTCTTCTCGCTTTCATTGGCGGCTTGAGCCCGTTGTCTGCGCGTTCTTGGCGGCATTGATAGAGGTTGTGGGGCAAGGGGCGTGCGAACTTACAAACAATGAGGAGGTCCATACACGTGGCCGGGAACCGCGATAATCACGTGCGTTGACTTTCCTTATTTAGCCATCGAGAAGGATCTCATCATTCCGTTCGTCAATCACGTTCATGTTAGTCAACCGGCTTCCCTGGTTGAGTGATCCGAGATTTACTTTTATCTCGGAAGAGACAGTCCCGGGTATAAAACCATGAAATCGAACTAGGAGATCGAGCACATGGAACAGGACACTTCTGTCTCGCGCTCACGAATTATCAATCAAACGATGGCCTGATCTTGTCCAAGAGTACTACACCGAAATAGTTTGACCGCAATTGGGTCCTTGTTCATCGATAAACGTGTGTCGTGCGAGTACATCTAGCAACGTCTCTCCCGCTACAATAACACACCCCCACTTCTCATTCACGCTCTCAGACGCTCGACATGCATAAACTTACCTTTTTTCCTGGATCCCGCAGCGTTCGCGCAGTTTCTGTCGCCAACCTCAGCCGGCGATGTATGAGTGTCCGTCCATCGAAATACGAACATCTCCCAAACATGTCCAGTGAATCTTCTCCACAGAAGCCTGCTTCACCTCCGCGTGAGTCACTTTTACTTTCGATCGCTGATTCTATCTTATCATACACACAGCGCGCAAAAAGGTAACAATCGCTTCTCTGAATGCACTCCGTCAAGAACGCACCCCCATCACTGTGCTCACAGCATATGATTATCCCACCGCACGAGCTGCCTCTACAAACGGCATTGATATCACCCTTGTCGGCGACAGCTTGGCCCAGGTCTGCCTTGGCTATTCCAGCACCACTTCACTTACTCTTGATGAAATGCTTCACCACTGCCGTGCCGTCGCACGAGGATCATCTGCACCGTTTCTTGTCGCTGACATGCCGTTTGGAAGTTATTACGCTGGACCAGAAGACACGATTCGGGCAGCCGTCCGCATGCTCCAGGAAGGAAATGTAGAAGCTGTGAAGCTGGAAGGAGGCAGTGAGATCGCGGCACGCGTGAAAGCCCTCACGAGTATCGGCATCCCCGTAATGGCACATGTCGGCCTGCTACCGCAGCGTCACACTGCCCTCTCTGGGTACCGCGTGCAGGGGCGCACAGCGGAGTCTGCAAGATCTATACTGCACTCAGCCCTCGCCTTAGAGGAGGCCGGTGCTTTCTCTGTTGTCCTCGAGGCGATTCCCGCGTCTCTTGCTGCATACATTACGTCGAGATTGAAGGTGCCCACTATTGGCATTGGTGCTGGTCCTGGTTGCAGCGGTCAGGTGCTCGTATGGGATGATGTAATGGGGACTTGGGCGGGACACAAGGCAAAATTTGTGAGACGATTTGGGGATGTTAAGAGTGAGGTCGAACGAGGTGTAAAGGCATATGCTAATGCTGTCAGGGACGGCAGTTTCCCTCATCACGAAAAGGAAGGTTATGTGATGGACGACGGAGAGATCGAGAAGCTATTGGAGATGGAAAGTGATCGAGAGTGGTTGTGGAACCCTCAGAAACCGTCTAATTAATCACAGTAGATCCGCGGATCCAGAGATGTTCATAGTGGGTTTTAAGTTAGTTCATACTTGCTATCGAGAGCTGGATTTTCGTCGAGGAATCCAAACACTCCTGGAAAACTTACATTGTTGTGTGAAGGATGTTAACAAAAAAGGGGAAACGCAAAGTGCCGTGCGATGTACATTTTACAGAACATAGAAAATGAGATAAATGAAAGGATGTGAAGGAAATATGAAGTAGTGATCAAACCACTAGCGAGACCAGCTTATTACTGTTCTCGAGCTTCGGAGCGATTTACTGGAGCCGCTCGGGCCCCTCTCAAATCCAGCACCCCTGAGCATGATAGCCATATACTCAGCATAGGGTTATTTCGCCACTCATTTGGATATCTTCAATGCCTTGGGGGCATCGATGGCAATATCATCCAAAAACTCAACAACGAGAATGAATACTTCTTGGAAAACCTCCGGTGTACACCGTCCATTGCTCGCAGCCCGTGTGAAGAATTCGCCCACCAACCTTGCATCCGCCTCTTTACTCTCGAGCATTCCGCTGGGCCTCAAGACGTTCTTCTTCCTCACCAAGAACGCGCACAATATGATGACAAATACAAGGATGAAAATACCGATGAATTGGAAACTTTCATGGAGCAGGATGAAGAGATGATGCATGCAGTGTGGATCAAGCCATGAGCGAGACTAGCTTGTTACTGTTCTCGAGCTTCAAAGCGATTCGTTGGAGCCGCTCGGGCTCCTTCTCGAATCCAGCACCCGTGAGCATGATGGCCATGTAGTCGAATGCCTTGGGCACATCGATGGCAATATCATCCAAAAACTCAGCCATAGGCATGAACCCTTCCTCGAAGACCTCCATCGTGCACAGTCCATTGCTCACAGCTCGAGGGAAAAATTCGCCCACCAATCTTGCATCCGCCTCTTTGCTCTCGAGCGCGGACGCGACCAGCTTGTCCACGAGTCGGAAGTGGTGCTTAGGAGAAAGATTGGTAAAGTACACATCCGCCTCTTCGAGACTGCGAACTGCGAAGAACTCGCTCACGTCCTCACTAATCCTTTTCTTGGCGTCTGCTTCTGACATGTCGGTAGGTGCGATTTCAGGTTCGTCCTCCGATGCAGCTGGCGTGTTATCCTCAGGAGACGGCTTGGACCGCGGAAGGAGTTGCAGCTTCTTGCGCTGGAAAGGAGGCTTACGGACACCAGCTTGACCGAGGTCGATGTTCGGCTTTCGACTCGTCGGGCGACTGTGCTTAGCGGAAGACTCGGTTGTGAGTTCAGAACTCTGACTGAGCATGTGGAAGATATTCGAGCTCAAGCTCGTCCGTGAAAGTGGCTCCCGCTTGCTGTCCTTTCCACCCGCAAACACGATGCTTGGCCCCATGACCATGGGTGCGCCTTTGCTGATCTTGCCGAACTGTGAAAGGTCACCAGCTTTGGGATT
>PVYE01003579.1:28632-54003 GCA_002995055.1 Rhizopogon rudus | reverse complement strand
GGAAAGCAGTTGGAAGATGGTCGCACGCTCTCCGATTACAACATCCAGAAGGAGTCTACCCTTCACCTCGTCTTACGTCTCCGTGGGGGCATGCAAATCTTCGTCAAGACCCTCACGGGCAAGACTATCACGCTGGAGGTAGAGTCGTCCGACACTATCGACAACGTGAAGGCGAAGATCCAGGATAAGGAGGGCATTCCTCCTGATCAACAGCGCCTTATCTTCGCAGGGAAGCAGTTGGAAGATGGTCGCACGCTGTCGGATTACAACATCCAGAAGGAATCCACTCTTCACCTTGTCTTACGCCTCCGTGGAGGCATGCAAATCTTCGTTAAGACCCTCACGGGTAAGACTATCACGTTGGAGGTAGAGTCATCCGACACTATCGATAACGTGAAGGCGAAGATTCAGGACAAGGAAGGCATCCCTCCTGATCAACAGCGTCTTATCTTCGCAGGGAAGCAGTTGGAAGATGGTCGTACGCTCTCAGATTATAACATTCAGAAGGAGTCCACCCTTCACCTCGTCCTCCGTCTTCGTGGAGGCTGTTAGTGTTGAGCGTTGTCTTACCATTCCTGTAGTTATAGTTGTATGATTATCCGCACACCGCTTTCGCATGATTCTTTGAATACAAATGATCCCGCGCAGTGAAGCTATTCACAAAACGTCTTCTGAGAAGATATTGGAAATGATCATGTAAATCTAACTATGGTGAGGGCGGGGGAACAGTAGAAGTTTTTCTGCGCCTTTTCCTCTTCCTGCTTATGGGCATGTTTTCCGCTCCATCGGTAATTCCTACAATTCGTGCTTCCTGGTCATCCTGAGAATCATATTTCCGCTTTTGCCCTGACAATCTAGCGGTGCTTGAGCTTGAGGGAAGATCTGATGCATCTGCCTTGCTCTTCTGATTAGATCGGGCGGAGACTTCTGGAAGCTTTTTCTTCTTGATGCTTAGAGGATTCGGCCCCTTTGGCCCCTTCCTCTTCTTTTGCAATGGTTTATCTTGGGGTACGGTCGCTAACTCTGGGGCGGAAGGATGTAGCGATTGTTCCTCAGTCTAGTTGCAACAACGTCAATCCAGATATATTTATAATTTTGAAACCTCCTTACCTGCTCTTTGGCTTTGAGCGTCGCTTCGCTCGGTGGCTCGAGAACCATGACTGCGCGATTTATATGAACTACGGGTACCGCAGGTACGATGCGTAGCCCACTGCGCAGTGATTGCGATTGCGTGGCAACAACATACCTGTGCTTGTTAGTGTCGCCTTGAAGAGCGGCGCAACGTAATTAGATCCGGTATGAAGGGACTGCGGTATGGGACGTAGCGCACCTACTACGGTCAAGAGGCACTCTTCTCCAGGGATAGCCTCTCTGTGGTTGCATTTACGACGTTCGAACGTCTTTGCGAGATCAATTGCAGGCTGCTGTGTTTTTCCTTGAAGATAAAGCTCGTAGATGCAGCATTGCGTGATCACTTAAAGCCAACTTGTCAGACGTTCAGCAAACGACGTTACGGGCGTACGGGGGGACTCACTTGGCTTGACAGTTCCCTGTAGCACAGTAGCTAACTGTTTGGTGAGATCCAGCTTTGCATCTATAGCTATTTTGCACATTTCTGAGTCTACTGTAGAAGGACTCAGACGATGGAATTGGTTGTTAACACGATGGACAAACCGAGGACTTGGTAAGGCTGTCTGAATCCAAAAGATATGGAATACAGGTGCATAAGTTTTCGGTAGGTCTTCGCCCGCTTTTGACGCATCGTTTCTGATGTGCTATGCGAGTAGATTCTTTCAAGTTAGCGAGAAATCGTATCTGTACCTGTGTTTGGTCTTGTTGTCCAAAGGCTTCCTGGTAATACTCCGCCAAGCATCTTGACGCGTCGTTACTAATGAAGATGATGCACACGCTTTCGTTGTTGAGCCTCCTCCTCTCCTGGTCAAGGTAAATCTCATTACTCTGACTCTCCTACCCCACTTATTTGTTTCCTCAGCATCGTCTTTGCCCTCGAGTTAAATGGTTACATTCAATGGAATAAGCTGTGTCCTAGTGAGTACTTGTGAATGAAGTGCGTGGCAAGCATCTCAGACCGCAGCAAACAGACTACGAGGCGCTAGGCTCTTCCAGGGTCCTTCTCGATGCAGGAAAGATGTCAGGACGCGTGACACGCAATGGAAACTTCTCAATGTAAGGCTGCGTTTGATTAGAACGTGTCCTAATTCTAAATTGCTCCAATTTGCGCAGACCAGATGTCCCCCCAGGGACGTATATACTCTCAGTGCTATCTCATGATCACTTGTTTGACCACGTATGTCCTTCCTTTCTGACTCTGAGTGGTGCTCATTAGACTTGCCAGGTTCGAATAGATATCTCTTCTGAGCCGCTGCCAGATGTCCGGTCCTACGTATTCGGCACTCCTCTCCTCACGCCGTCCTCTGTCAGCCTTCCATATCCAGTTGTTTTAATACCCCGTCACCAGAACAAATACTTCTCGCCTCGAGAATCCTTCAATCTCCTGGGGATGTTCCAGAGCCCGATGATGATGATCATGGTATTGACTGGCGGAATGATGCTTGTCATGCCTTACATCATGGTGAGCTTCATATGCATGTGATTTTTTGTCGTATTCATGCTGGCCCAGAAAAACTTGGACCCACAGACACTCGAAGGACTGAAAGGGCCTCAGGCAAAGGCTGCGAACATTCAGGAACTCATGCAAAGTGGGGACCCCAGAGGGTAAGTAATCATTGTGTGCAAATCAAGAATTGTTATGCTCAACTAAAAGAAGGTTATCTGCTCTTCTTGCCGCTGGCGAGGAAACTAAACCAAGCACGCCTGTCATAAAATCCAGTGCAGGCCCTTCAACAGTTCAACAACGGAAGGGTGGAAAAGGTAATAAACGACGATGATGTAGACTCCCACATTTCTTAGAACGGGACAAGTAATTCTATTTTGATGCGCTACATGTGTGAATCCTACTTGTGTGAATCTACGTGGTGCGACCCGGTGACTTGGGCCGTGAGCTCGACTGTGATAATGGGACATCATCTGCCTTTCCGACTCCGGGATAGTCGAAGACGCGACGAAGCACGGCATTTCTGTGGAGTTATATGAAGGCAGAGCCTTGAATATGAAACTGGACACACCTCTGCTTGAATCGAGCGACAGTGGCTTGAGGATTCTCCAAGTGGGCATGAGATGACTCAATGCTCATACTGGGAATCGGTACTGAGGTTCCATCAAGATGATTGACAACAGAGCACCACTTACTGGTCGTCAGACGTGGATGCAACCTCTAAGACAAACATATTGTCATTTCTGCCGTAGTCCTCGTCGGTGCTGGCGCCAGGTGCGATGGACACCTTGACGCCTGTCACGGCCATGTGAGTAGAGGTACTCTGAACCGTCGGTATTTCTCCCTTCACTGGATCATGGCTCAGCACAAGAACGTGTTCGTCAGAATGACGCGGTAACAGCGTCAAAGGTGAATCGTCCGCGTAGCGATACTCTACGTTTGCATGGGCGAGGGAATTTGAACTAGAACCCGAGCTGTGCTGAAGAGATGAAAGGGAGACCAAGAGGTAGTGTGGTGGTTCGGTAGAGGCTGTCATGATACAGCAACTGAGATTGTCTCCTAGTAGAGTATTTACAGTTTACATAAGTAATAGCACAATTGCTTTGCAACTTGTATGCGGAAACTATCACTTCGAGCGCGGACTTGGACCTCTGAAGTCTGCTATGCGCTCCTCGTTCTTGTCACTGCCTGTTTCTTTGCCCTATCATGTGTCGCGTTGTTGTCTCAAGCGGCCAGAAATTCACCTGGCAGGTCCTGGGCAGACAACTGGGATTCTGTCATCATCGGAGCGACATACTTTCTTGTGGTAAGCTTTGTTTGAGACATATACATTACTTCTCATTATGACGCCGTTTGTTATTCGAAGTGCATTATCTCCATTGCTTTCTGCGTGAAACGCCGAATCGCAGTACGTCGAAGACTGCAGAGGATTTCGAAGACGCACCAATCAATCACTCAGAGTGAAGTGCCCCAGGTGCGTCATATTTAGTTTCCGGACCTGGACGTGCGCTCTGAATATCTGTTACAAAGCCTGTCCATGAATATATTTCGCAAGAATTCGCGCGTTCTTGTTTGGTGTCATATGAATCGCAGCCGCGCAATATAGAACATAGTGGATGGGGTCGACCAGGTAAGCATGGGATCACTTTCTCCTGCTTATGTGCATTACACGCACGATAGGAACTAAACTCGGCGGTGTTCGGTTTCGACGCGCTCTTCTTGATACGATCGCGGATATTGGTGAGGAAACCTACTTTTTCGCTGATCATACCGTCTCAGTCTGGTCAGATGCGCGAGCGCGCGTCGTCATACCCAGTCATCCAAACCTGAAGCCCCATACGCGCATGCTGCATCATTTCAGGTTTCTTTTACCACTCCTGCCAATGGATGAAGAGGGCCTTTCGGAATTGCACTACTATGATTCAGTCATACAACTCGCGCGAACGGGGAACAGGGAACCGACGGAAGAAGAATATCAGCGGGGAATGGGTGCTGCTAATTATATTCTCCAGATGTGCGTATTATCTCGTCGTTTCTCCTTAAAATGGCGTACTGACTACCGCGCGCAGTTTAAATGAGTGTAGATTGGAGATGCTGGAAGAGTCTAGGATGCGAATCGATGAGAATGTGAAGTCGTGAAGACCAAATCCTACACGACCTTGACTTATCCTGTATCCGCCGACATTCTCATCTTTATAGCATCATGTAACTCACGAAACAGCAGGAATACATTCATAGCAATTATGGTCTAGATGACTTGGCACTAAACAGACTATTCTAGGTATATTCATGTGCAACTTAATGAAGTTAAACACCCACATACAGCACGCAACGTCATCACGATCGAAGCATCGCAGGTAGGCCAATTACTTTATCCTCTTTGTAGTTCCCATGGCTTTCTTGCTTTTTGTATGTAATATGCGCAGGTTCCAGTGGTTTCGCGGGGTATGCGGTGCTGGTACTAACTCCTATCTTGAGTCATAAGGCAAGTGCTTATCCATAGCCACATGTTGCATAAGCATAGATCACTAGAACATGTTCATATTCATGATTATCACGCAGTGGCTGAGGATGCCTAGGTGTTTACTCTATAAACTCGCCTTCAAGAGTCGCGTATCAAACTGAAAGCCAATCCTATTTGTCAGTGCCGAAGACCACACCAATATTATATCTAGAATAAGAAAATCTGGAAAGTGACGTTAGCGGATGGAGCATGGTCGATCGAATGCAGCTCAAGTACCTGATCCTCCAGTTTGCTGATTGTCCGAGGAGCAGGATAGTTGAGCTCGGCAAGATGTTTTCTAAAAATGATTGTCAACACATCGAACACAATCAAACGTCAACTCCACTCACTTCATGGCAGTCATCATGGGTGGTGGACCTGAGTGGTGGGCATCAGCTACTGGTATTATGTCGGAGGAAAGGCTTAACTGACCACACATAAGAACCTTGATATCATGATCGGAGGGAGGCATGTGATGTTCAATCTGACCCTTGGAAACGAAACCAGTGCCACCAGTCCAACCTTGGGGAGGATTGTTGAGGACATAGTAGACTGTAAAACGATTGGAGTGGGCGGCAGCAAGATCATCGAGCTCCTTTTTGAGAAGGATGTCCTCGAAGTTAACATTCGCATAGATGAGGGTGAGCTTTGTTTTGTCTTGGGGATTCTTCAAGGCAGCATGGATGATCTGCAGCATGGGCGTAATACCGGTACCGCCCGCGATCATACCAATCTCGCGAGACAGAGTCGGGGTATACTTGAAGGCACCTTTCGGACCACGGATGCGAACCTTGTCGGCAAGTTTAAGAAGAGAGAAATAGCGGGAAATGTTGCCTTTCTCATATGACTACATTGGGGATGGCTGGTGAATCGGGAGTTCCAGGGAGAATGGAACGGCGACTTACCTTGATAAGAAGATCGAAATGACCGAGGTCGTCATCGCTGCTGGTCGGAGTATAGCTACGCGTGACGGTCTTTCCGTCGATCTCTGCCGAAACCGAAATGTGCTGGCCAATGGGGAGGCCGAGGACATCCTGTGGGTGAGGCAAGGCCAACCGGTAGCTATGGGGCGGGATCGGTGATGGGTGGTTAGGAAGTAAGAGGTGATTGAACGCACATGGCGGTATTGGGAGATACAACTATCTTCTTTACGAGTGAAAACTCTTGCCATTCCTGTGGCTTGAGTACTGGCTTCCTTTCTATATTAATGACACGTCAGTGGAAAGATGGGGGAGAGGAGATGAAATAGTCGTTGAGACCACGAACTGACTGGACGAAGACCCGAACTTTATGAAAATGAAGGCGCTGCTGGCCACAGCGAGTGCCAGAGCAATGAGCTGCGTGTATGAAGTGCTTATTCCGAAGGCCATTTGAGTTCTAGTGGTATGGTCGGTATTGGTTTTGGGATCCAATCCAATGAGTATGAGTCTGGCAACGTCGTAGCCGGCTTCCCTGAGCTTTGCTCGTGTCCAATGGAAGCCAAATAGAAGGATCGACAAGGTGGAAAGGAAAGAGAGAATGAAAAGTCCTTGCTGAAAATTCATTTCTACGAGTTTCACTTTTTAAATTGTGATCGAGCGTGGAATTTAAAGGACCCGAAGAACCGCTAGTTAGTTGAGTTAGTGAGGTTTACTACAACTGAAACGTACGACGCGAGACACGGACGCTTGTGCTCAGTATAGTAATTCGTCAAAAGTACTAAGCTTTATATAGAAAATAGAAAACTTTGAAGCTTAGCCTCCAAAAGTGAGACCCCGGGTCTGGGCAAAGCAGATTGGGTGATAGCACACTGCCATCCATCTAACGTTGCGGTGCCGGGGAAAGCGTCTGTGACTGTGACGTGCGTGGGTATACAAGTACAAAGAATTGAGGTGGGTGGAAAAACAAACAGTGGGTAAGTACTACTGGTCCTAGTCGTAGTCGTTACTCCACGTATTCTCCTCCTACGAGGCCGGTTCTCCCTGTGTTTTATCATCGTTTTTCTCAATTACCGGAATCTTCCTCATCCATCTTATCGCCTGCAGGCAGGGTGACGCGCTGGTCGTGTAATTCATATCTTCAACTCCTATCATCCAATCTCTCCGTCTTCACCGAAATTGCTCCAGCCCTCATCCATGGCCCGCAAAAAATCTCCACCCACAGCCCTCCGCATTAACACTCCTGCACACAATCCCCTTATAGTCCTCCCACTGAACAACCTCACCTCTCCATCTGCTCCCTCTTCCGCTTCCGATTCCCCATCAAGTCCTCCCCTCCTTCTCCCTAACAAACCGAGGTCCCTCAGAAACATGAAAAATCTATCCATTAACCTTCCATCTGCTCAATCTTCCTCAAATTCTCTACTTTCACCTCTTTCAGATCCCCACAGCGCAATCGACACACAGCAAGACATCTACAAGACTATTCGTCCAAGGCGCCCATCCGTACTCTCCTTGCCAAATACCGCTATCACAACCGCCCTACATCGTACCGATGAAGATGGCTCTCCCACAGTTCCCTATGCATCTGGTCCCATCCAAATTCTTCCCGGCATCTGGCTTGGTTCTCAGGACAACGCACGAGATTGGTCAGCTCTCTTAGAGCGCGGTATCAAAGCCATCCTCAATGTTGCAAAAGAAGTCGCATCACCTTTCGATGCTGCCCCTGCCCAACCCCTTCGACCATTCGTATCTACCCCCAATCTTAATTCCAAGGCGATGCAGTCAAATTCAACATATTACCCTCCTCATATTCCCTCTGGTCGTCCAGGAATGCATTACTTGAAGTTGCCCTGGTCTCATGGACAGGCAGATCTCGTCCACGATGGTTTTCCCACAGCCATGGCTTTTATAGATGCTGCGCTCCAGCGCCATGAGGGTGTCCTCATTCAGTGCGTAGTTTTGTAGACGTCTTGCTTCTCTAGCCCTCATGTCATCTTCAGTTGCCAATGTGGCATCTCTCGCTCTGCTACCCTTGTCATCGCTCTTGTCATGCGTGCAGCGGCCATGTGTTTACCTAACGTGCCCCCTGATGTGTGGCAACTGAGAGGCATGCAAGCTGCATACTCATTTGTAAAAGAGAAAAGTAAGCACGTTGGCCCAAATATGTCGTAAGCAAGCCTCGATTCTCGCCGCATTGTCTTCCATTTTCAATGCGGTTTTAATTCCAGTCTCATTTACCAATTATTGGAATATGAAAAGGCCCTGAGAGGCGGCGGTCCCTCGCCCGCTGAATCAGACAAATCTTCATTCATCAGTGAAGAAGAAAAGGAGTGGGGCCGCCGCCGTAACGCGTACGGTAATGATGAAATGGATGACAGAGACGATGTTATCCAACAGGAGGCTAAAGATCTCGATCGAGCTATGGAAGAACGCATCATCGCAAGGAAGCATTCCGGTTCATCTGTCGCCTCGTCGTCGGGCGTGGGCATGGGTCCAGCCTGGCGCAGCCGATACGGGCGCAAACGTACTGGCTCAGTTGCCAGTATTCATACCACCGGCAGCGTGCTGAGCGAGGACCTAGTTGAAGCAGATGAGGAGCAAGAGCTATTAGGAGTTGGTGGGGGCTTTGATGAAGCCACCGAACCCCGAAGAAGTCCGTGTTTGTCATTGTCCAGTGAATCACCTAGCGCAAGCGAACTTAGTACTCAACCTCCGTCTTGTAAAGCTCTACCCTATCGCCCGCCCTCACGAAGCAAATCACTCGATCCCGTGCCTTGTACACCTGCAACGAAACTTACGTTCAATATTCCACCTCTGGCCACCGCAGTCCAATCGACTTTCAATTTCCCTCCAGGCAAGGGCAAGCGGCGACCGCCGCCGCTGGGCATACTGCCCACAGTTCCACCCTCTCCGATCACGCCTATTGCTGTACAAGACAACCAAGAGACACCTCGTACCCGACGCCGGACGCCGGCTCGAAAACCAGCGCCACCTCCGCTCAAACTCCGCGGAAATACCAGTCAATTTACATTACCACAACCTACTACGGCCGTACCCTCTCAAACTCTGTTTGTCTTTCCACCTTCTCCCTCGCAAGTCGCGAGCGCGATGCGTACACCGTCCACTATGACTGTAACGTCCAATGTACAAAATACTACCTATCCGTTCCCATCGCAACGCACCCCTCGAGTATCCACCTCTCGCTCTCAGGGTCGTACGAGGTCTTTCATTGGCATCGGGGCTTCGGTGGCACCAACAACAGCCTACTCTCGTGTCGATGCACGAGGCTGGGTTGGGTTGGAATAAACGACAGGTCTGTGATCTGGCATTTGTTGTATGTCCCCCCATTCATGAATGAGTGCAGTAAAGGCACAAGTGACGCATGTTGTATCAACCGTTTTGTTTTCTTACGTAGCCCGTTGTTCGCATTTCGCTTTATCTGTTCCTTGTTTGACTTTGCTTCATGCTTCATTTTGGACACTGTCACACCTCAGCTTTTATTATTGCACCTTTCGCACTTGTGTAACATTAGTATCGCAACCGGCCTTCCTGATGATTTAGGATGAAAGATATCCACTCATCCGAAAAATCTCCCAATACTGTTCTTCATGGCACCGCCCAGGATCTGCCCGCCTATACCTCCCATGCCCATATTCCATCCAGAAGATGCAATGTTGTTAGCCCATCTTTGTTTTGCGTCCCTATCTCTGAAAATGATGGTTCTGAGCATCGAGCAATGGGAAACGAGGACAAGACTAACGCGTATGTGAACCCAACGGCATTCGTGATGTTGAAGACAAGCGCTAGTCCCACAATGGGTATAAATCTTGGCACAGTAAGCAACGAGGCATGTAAGTAAAATGCTACTTCCCAACTCACGAAAGGTTGAAACGGACGATGGAGACTACAAAAAGAAGCAGCCAGAGTGCCGGAAACACGTAAAGAGCTATCTGCAAATTCGAGTGTGCAGGGTGACAAGTCTGAATAGCAGAGGTTCTAACTTACCCAAAACATCCTATCCATACCATGTCAGCTAATCTTGAACGTTTTCCAATGAAAATGAGAATGAGACTCACTTGGAATCCACTGGGTTTGCTGGTCTTGATGGCTAATAAAAATGAATGAGACGGTTAGCAGGAGAATGTGTAGATTTTCTCGTACGTCTCTGCTCTCGAACACCCAATAGCTCTCTCCATCGTCATCTACCTGGTTCCAGAAACGCAGGCCAACGAGAGTACGCCCAGCAACGTTCTTTGTACACCTTAATCGTTGGTTAGAATATGAGGCTCGTGAACGCTTACCCTACAATTCCAGAAATCCATTGCAAGCAGGACGACGACCCCCACGGTCTGCCCGCGGCCAGTAAGAAACCAAAGGAACGGTCAAAGGGTCTGCTACTCACGGAAAGCACGTAGTTGTCTGTTAACAGTCCACATAGGATGTACACGGCAATGGCCGATATTCTAAAGAAATAGAGGCAAAACAAGGCAGTGGGATGTGCAGACTGAGGACCGGTCAGACGAGTCAATGCATTGCTGTGGGTTCAGACCTGTCTCAATATTCCAGCAAGGCCTGTGAGGAGTGGGTGGGTAAGGACATGTCAGGGACGTTCTGAGAGTGAACCCGCAAACCTGATTCTGCATCGGCTGCAGTGGAGGCCATGTTGTTAGTGGGTGTCAATATTACCGCAGGTCGGGCATTGGATGCAGTGTTTCTAGATGCTTGTGCTGCTGAAGGATCATCAGGTTCGATGGTCTGCAGCAGTGGTGTGTTCGTGCTCATTGTTTTGAACTCAGGCTGTTCACGGCAGTGAGTTTCAAGGTATGACGCAGTATGGTTGTGTTTGTCGGAAAGTTGCTTAGACACTAGTATCATGAACGGAACACGGCTGGATGCCGACGAAGCTACTCCTCTGCTATCAGCGTCGTCCAGGAGTTTTGCAGAATATCGTCCTGCTGTACTTCCTGTGGTGCGCCAGCAGCGGCTGGGGGGCTCAAATGGCAGCGATATTACCCCGGATTCACATACGTTTCCATCTGACGCAGAACGAACAGCGTTTCTGTTACTGGTTCAGCTACATTGCATCGAAACACAGTACAATGCTATAGACGACTCATCAGACGTATTGGAAAATTGGCAACAAGCCAGAGTCGCATCCTCTGTCGCTGAGGACACCGGGCGGCGTGCCAGCGAGACGTTGGACCGCTTCCTTACCAATTGCAATAGTTCTTCTGCCATTCAAACTATATTTTGGACAGCCTTTCCGCTGGAAAGTACGGGAAATGCAACTATCAGAGGCAAGTGCAATTTCTACACTAGTTGATTCATAACTCACCTTTGAGCAGTAATTGATATGTTAAAGGAGAAACATACTCCTCCTGAGCTTCTCTCACACCCTATTGTCGAAGCCGTAGTCATGAAGTGTTGGAAATATGGCATGAAAACCGAATACCCTCAGCGTCGCAGCTTAATGGAATGCTTTGATGCTCTTTCAACACCTAGGTCTGTGACCCCAGGCATGACACTATCTGCAATTCTCATACCATTCACAGAGTTCTACATCTCATTGATATCATGGGCCGACTGGCTTTTATCGGTTCCCTTATACACTATTTGCTATATCCACCACGTTTCTACATAACCCTGGGACGTAATCAGCAAGGACCTCGGGAGATCTTTCTCACTTTCATGTCTGCTGCATCCCTCGCTCGACGGTGGTCAATACATACTCTACCGGCGATGCTTGTATTTCCCGCATTCATCTTGACTCTTCCATCTGTGCCTTTACCTGGAAATACCTCGTTCTCTGTGCTTCATGTCGCCTTCCTCCTCCAACTGATCCTCCTCCACCTCCCTAACTCTCCCAGTTTACCGGTCGCAATAAATCCGAAGCATGCCATACCACTTTCTACGGTACTCCTACACGGAGCAACTTCTCTCTTCATGCCCGTCATTTTTTTCTTCCTTCCAGCCCTACTGCTTGCGACATTCCTCGTATCCGCCTCGCTCGCCGACACTTTCCTGTTAGTGTTACCAAAACATCTAGATATACCGATTGATAGCCGATTCTCGTTTTTCGTCCTCTTCATCACTGTGATCGTTCTACTACTGGGTGCACTTGTTATCACCTCTGCGATGTTCCCGACCTTGGCGTCATCGAGCGCCTCGACAAGCAAATGGGATCGATACTCGCGGGAAATTGGGTTGCGTGCACGCAGGACATTCGTGGAAGCCCTCGTCCAGTATGAGCATTATCGCTTTCCGGTTCCATCCAACATGCTACAACTTCTTGTGCGAGTGCCTTGTGTGGCCCTTTCTTGGTTGGGGCATCCCGTAACACCGTATATGAAGTCAATGGAGAGGGTGCTGTGGAGAGTCAGTGTGGGATTGGTTGGAGCTGTGGTTTCTGGGCTCTGGCTCTGGGGTCTGGTGTAATCATTTTGTCGATCCTCAGTATCTGGATTCTATATCTACTTTATTTCTCCTATAACTTATATGTTGTATATGACCGTGCACGAAAGAATTTGAAAACAAGTTGTTCCTATATGGGAAAGTACTTTCAACTTAACTAAACGTGACGGACGTGACTTTAACGGTTTCTTTCCAATTGTCATCTTATATAATGTCTAAACGAAAAGCAGAACCCTCCCAACGACTCCAGAAACGACGGAAGAGTGGTGTCCCTGCGTTTGGTGCAGAAAATGAGGATGATCGAGTCAACCTGGCATCAGGCATCTCAACAGCATCTGCCTTTTCCACCCGTTCTTTGCTGTCGACTGGCACAATACCAAATCTTTCTGCGTTATGTGCACGCTCCTTCGTCGCAAACCTGCAGGCACTACATGAAACCCGTGATGATTGGGAGAACACATTTAAATGGTTGAAGCTCCTGCCTGACAACTTGGTACCCAGACTATTTGCCATGCTGAGATCCTCCTGTCCACAAATACTTACCAGTGCAATGATAACTTCCGTATGCATCTTCCTTACTCCTTTGTGTTTAACTCATCTCCTGGTAGTATTTCTTACGTGGGCCGTGCATTGCACTGACAAGCGACATCCCAGCAGTAAACAAGAACACAATTTTGGCTATCGCCGGTGCTGGAAATGCGCTACAAGAGCTGCACCTTACAGGATTCATCAAAATTGCTGATTCTGTCTTCGCAACCATCTTGCCTTCAATGCCATCCCTCAGGACCTTAGTTCTTCGGTGAGAACAATTCACTACTAAGTTGGAAAGCCCTGATTTTGTGCAGTGGTTGCGCCAAAGTGGGCTCCGCCACTGCGGAAGCTGCCGCGCGATCCTGCCACTTGCTTTCGACCGTCAACTTCAATTATACTGCTGTCCCCCCTGTGGCACTCGTGTCACTTCTTAAAACTTGTACTGACCTTAAGGTACTGAAACTTGCTGGGATACCAAACTGGGTGAGTAGCTAAAACCTTTCTAAACGTTTGGATTATAGCGTGCATTAGACCGATGCAACCTATGCCAAATTGTCATCTGCATTATTCCAGGATGAGAGTTTCAAACTGAGGAACATACGAACATTGAAACTACGTCAATTGGGCCTTTCAGAAAGCTCGATCTATTCCTTTTTGGCTCGCTGTCCGAACCTCACCCGGTTGGACCTCTCCTTCACACACGTCCACCGACCTCCGCCGGCCATGCCAGCTGAAGCGAGAATTGAAAAGCTGTCTTTGACATCCACCGTGATCGGCAGCGTTGACCTTGTGGCGCTCATTTCTGGTCTTCCTCACCTGAAGTCTCTTGCCCTCGGGGCCCTTGGTGGCGGACAGGGCTCTTCGGTATCAATTGGAAATACCTCTGCGATGACGATGACGGACCAGACGCTGGTGTCGTTGACAGACGTATTGAAAGATTTTGGACAACTCGAAAAGATCAGTCTAGTCGGAAACACAAAATTAGGGGTCACGTCCAGTGGTGGTCGCGCCCTTGAGTACTTTATGCGATCCGTCGGAAGGAAATGCAAAGTTCGTTTCACAATTTGCATTTGAATCATGTCATGTCTGAGTTCTGTATCAGCACCTCAATCTGGCAGGTGTGCATTATCTACGATCCCTGCATCTCATTGGTCTCTTGCCGAATAACACCGAAGAGAACCCACCCAGGCTCGAACAGCTCATTCTCAACAACACTGGTGTGGACGACGAAGCCGCACCTTATTTAGCATGTTGTTCGAATCTTGAGGTGCTTGAGCTAGCTGGTACGAAAATAAGCAGTGAGTGGATGTGTCACTCTTGCGGTTTGTTCCGTGCTTTACATTCTACAGGTGCCGGTCTTTTTACTGTTATCGATAGCTGCTCCAAGCTACAGACATTAAATCTCACAAGCTGTAGGAGCATACGCGTGACTGACAGACGGCATTTTTTCGAGGTACGTGCAGCTGGGGCAAGACTCGTACCATTGCCAATGCAAAACACACGCATAGGTTTGGGAACAGGAAAGAAGGGACTCGTGAGCCCTCGAAGCCTTCCAGCAGGAACGCCGCAATCCGTTGTCATATATAGTTTTGAAGAATTCGATTCGTTCCATAAGTCCTTAATGATCTGATCAAAGGCTATGTAGGCGTAAACCCAGCCGCTCCATGTACTGCATTTCCGCAAGTTTTCGCTTCCACCGGATAGCAAAATGGTAAATTTCAGTGTTTTACGATAGTATTACGGAACAAAACTCGACTTCAAAGCCTCGTGAATTGGCGGGAAGAATGGTAAAGTATAATTTCCATTGTAACGTATGCTGAACTAGTTGTCCTTTTGTCTCCTATTCTTTTGTGTACGCGTTATTTGGCTATGGTATAAACACTGCCTGCCTTGTATTCTTTCCAGGATATCGCCTGTCCTTCTCTCAGCTGTTAGCGTTCTCGATAACTTCTCTTTTCTAATTTCCTTCAATCTTCTAACTCACCGCTCGTTACTACTTGCCGTTCTTTCATGTTTCACTATTCTGGCGGGCGTCTTGCTAGTCTCGACGACATGGTCTTGAAGATCAGTGTCCCTTCTAAAGTTACGTCTGCAATATCAAAATGTGCCCTTGACAGCGAGCCGTACGTCAAGGTCAAGAAGGTCCAAAAGCGCAAGGCACGACGGACGTGTCGTCCACCCCTCACGGACAAGACATTCGTGAATAATGCTGTATGTAATAAACATCATGCCCGCAGGCAGGCCTTACTAACAAGGTAATCCAGGTGCCAGGCACTCCCTCAAGTTCGCAGCTCAAGTCTCTAGAAAAGCCTGCCACTGTTGAGAAGCCCCGTGGGCAACAAGAGAGCCTCTTTCCTCCCGACGAGCCCGTTACTCGTGTCACACGATCGCAGCACGATATTGAGTCTTTCCATCCTCTTCCTCCTCTACCATCTGCATCCACGCTGCAGCTACCTTCCTTTCTTAACTTCTCAACCACCCATTCCTTATTCCCTTCGCATGCAAACCAGTGTCCTCCCAAGCCCAAGTCCTCGCGCTCCCTCCCAGCATCTACCTTATTCCGCCGATCATCTAGCCACGTCTCTGTTCGACGAGTGGTCATTCGTAAAACTAAGAACGCGAAGGTTTATGAAGGACCGCAGTGGATTCCAGCCTTCCACCATCCGAATAGCCCTTATGTTCCATGGCCTTCTCCTACACGGCGTCGCATTCTTCTTCCATTGATACCGGAATCACCCATCTCACCTCTTTGCACACGTAATGGAGCTGTCGCACCAGAGCCATGGAGCTCGCACTCTACTACAGAAATCCAGACGAATGTGGGAAAGCGTTCCAGTTCGTGGAAGAGCTTTATGGGTTCTGTTAAGAGTAGCTTGAGGAGTGCCAAGAGAGTCGTCTCACGGATCGGAAACGTTCAGAACCTCTCTCGTCGACGTGCAGATTTTTCTATGACGAATTGGGGAGATGATCCATCTGCCGGTTACTCCGTCGTGTTTGCGGAGAGCCCACCTCTAACTTCCCCGAGTCCTCAGACCGAGAACGCCTCTAGTTCTCGGGTATCATTGGACAGTCTTGTATCATCAGATTCTACTACCCTAACTGCATGGCTAGCTGACCGGCATACCACCTCCGGTACTTCGCGCGAGTGTCCTGGGATCTCCCTAGAAGAGTACGAGATGACGGGCAGTTGGTTGGACTTACGTCGCGGAAATGGGGACTGGGTCTGCGGTGTTCGGGATTGCGATGTCCACACTCCAAATGGATCAGTTGGTGCGCTTCGCCACGGACAGCGCGTTTTTCGCACAGCAATGCCTTTCGATGCCACCGACCACCACGAACCCCTCAAGACATCTGTGCCAAAGAAGATGACATTGCCTGTATCCCCAGTGGACAGCCCAACGCCACTTCCATTTTACTCTCTTCCGCAACTGCCATCCCGATCGTCTGCTGTGTCCCCGAAGGTCCTAGAGACCTTTTTGGATAATCCGAGCGTTGAACGTCTCTTGATGTCCAAGAAATCCCGTGAACTGGATATGCCTGGAGGATGGACATTCACGTCATGATATTTAACTATCATACCAAGCAACCACAAGTGTAGGTTGTTAGGGTGTCATATACAATTTACGAACTTATTGTACAGATCATGTATCTAGTTTGCATCTATAGTCACTGTAGCCGTGTTGATAATTCGTTTTGTCCGCTGTCTTGTGGGCGCGAAGAACAAGGCAGTCACTACGGCGAACAAATCCTTGTCCGTAAAAGGAAGGTATTCAAGATGGTCCACGCCACAGAAGCGTTTGGACGCGTCAACGTTAGTGTTTGGACGCCTCGCGCTTGCCAACGTTGCTTGTACTGCCTTGACACGCTTTAACAACATATTATAAGGCCAAAGCATAAGGACAATGCGAACCATATATCACTCTTTTCAACCTTACCAACATCTTTCTTCACTCCCATCATGACCTTTGAAACTGAAAGACAGCAAACATCACAATCAGAGGAAGGTCCATCTTTTTTTCGCTCTCGGACAGCATCCCCAAGTCCAAGCTGTCATGATGAGATGTCATTAAACGGACTCCCCACATATGCACCACCGTCGATCCTTCCACGCGACTACAACGTGCCATTATGCATCGACCACACTTCACAGTTCTTCGAAATTCTCACTGCGCCGTATCGTTCCCCAGCCCCCCCCAAACCTTGGCTGCGCACAAAACCACGGCAAGAAGATTTAGAGAGGTGCGCAGCAATGGTAGAACGGGGAGATACGGATGAGGACTTTCCCGCTTCTGTGCCACAAGAGGGGTCTTCTACTTCGTCGCTCGAACTTTCCTCGCGAGCAGCTCCTGATGGAAACTTGGTCAAGGATATGCCGATATATGTGCCACATGGTCCGTGGGCCTGGGCAGCTGGCGAGGATATCGAGCAAACAGAGACGCTGTTATCTCTACGGCGTGCGTTTATCGTGGCGTTTTCTTTCCTCTCACTCACAATAGTTTAGAGGGCTCCATGTGCTCAGCCTACATACAAACTGGTGTCATTGCTGGACGAAAGATCACATTTATCAGTCGACGGTAAGCGGGTGTTTGGAGCACACTGTCATCTACTAAACATTCATACGGTAGATGGAATCTGGACAAGCAAGCGGAATGGATCGGGTTTCATTCCGAGGTGCGTGTTGTATCGTGCCGGTCATCCGTGTAATGACCGTCTATTTTCAGATGGCTCTCTACAGCTCGGAACGATACCTAAAGCCTCTACAGGGCGTTGTTGTTCCACACATTATTGGCGTCCACATCCTGCCAGGCGCGGTTAGCATTGCTATGGAATTACCCCATCAAAGCTTTTGGATGGAGGCTTCTCACACCATGCCCGATGTCCTCAAGGAGCGTGCTATGGAGGGACTTGAAATGCTGCACTCACGAGGTATTCTCCATGGAGATATCGAACTTCGCCACGTTCTCATCGGCGGGGATGGCGCCGTTACATTCATCGATTTCCAGCTGAGTCGAAGCACCACTCCCGACGAATCCATAGGCTTAGAGAAGGGGGAGGATGAGGAGTTTCGACTTGAGAAACGCATGCTTGCATTCAAGCTTGACCTCCACGGCGCTCGTGCGCGTGAAATCCAGAAGACGGAAGCTTTCGTGCAGCGCACTAAGCGAAATAGAGGGAGGGATGAACTGTGGAAACGTCGAGCCCAAGGAGCTCGCACGGGGTATATCTCGCCTTACGAGAAAGAACCTATGGACGAAAAGATAGTACCGCCCGTCCACCCTCATGACCTTCGAGATACCTGGATTAAGAATTCAGACGCTCCCCCAGCACGCATTGTTGTTCCAGGACAGAGCGAAGTCGAGGTCCAGGCTGCTATTCAAACATTCCTAGAGTCCTTGACAGAATCTCGTCTCGACCAGGGTCTTCCCCAGTCACTACCTTCGGTTGAAGGCGTGGAGGATGTCTCTGAAATGGTACCATCAACATCATCTATCACGCCGACGTCCTCGATTGATCCCCCTCCGAGTACAATTCAAGGATCATCACCCTCACCTCTGAAGCGCAAGCGTTCTACAGCACCGTCCCCCTCCCCCCATGGCTCCCTTGCTTCATTCGATATTCAACCCATAAAACGCGCCCGTCACGAAACAGGACCCTTATCATCGGCTAGTGTCCCATCTAATACTCACCTGCTGCCAGCATTGCCCTGGACAGATCCTCGTAGCCGCGTACACATGTGGTATTCAGATCTCCCGGAGGATGCTGAAGTTTCTACACCTCCCGTCCGCGTCAGGCCTCCCTCCGAGACTGCTGCGCGTATTCGCGAAGAAAATATCGCCCTTTGTCGTGAGGACGGGCTTCCCCATCATGAACTAGTGGAGAATGGCGAGGTTGTACCCTCCGCCTCCCATCGCCATCGCCTGCTACTCAGGAAACGTAAAAGCGTAGCGCGAGGCAATCTACTTCGGGAGCGGGATCGGGATGGATACTCGCCATACGTCCACCACATCGAGAAGTCACATCAGCGTGAGCGCTATCTTGGCCTGAAGCAGCTGAAGAATGCGTACATCGCGACCTGTGCAGGCGCCCCAAATTTGTCAGGTGTCCCGATGAAGGAAGGAGATCGCACGCTAGTCGCGCTGCTCCACATGAACGAGCGCAAAGATATACCTGAAGGACCCAGGATCTTACAGCAGGCAGAATACGAGCATATCCAGAACACACGCAAACAGGCTATCATACTCCCCCCCTGCCGGAAGTTACTAAAGAGAGGACGAGATGATGATGATGCAACTCAGAGCTTCCTGCCTTCAGAGAATTCCCTTAATCCCGCGGTGCCCGTCGCAACTGCATCTTCTGCTACGTCAAGCACTATTCCTCCACCTCGCAAGAAAGCCCGCACGACGGGTCGTTTGAGCAAACCTACACCTACCCTGTTACCCGAGTCATCAAATACAAGCAACCAAGCAACGAACGTCAGGTCTCCGCATGCCTCCCAGTTGGCTGATCCTTGCTCACACGTATATCCTGAGTCGGGCGTCGATTTCACCCCACCATCATGGCGCGGCTTGTCGCTTTGGATGGGATCTCTGATGAGCTGGTCGCATTGAATGTTGGAACATTTGTTGCATCTAATACCCACGTTTTCATTTTCGACTTTCCTGTATCTTTGATTTCCAATGGATTTCTCCTTATGCGATTTTCTTCGTGATGAGTCTTGATACCCCTTCGGAACACAGTTCCGTTGAGTTTGATTTGCCAAGCACTGGAATATCTTTTAAGGCGTGCACGAGGCCGCGAACCATTCGTTGGTTACAGATCCTCGACATGCCAACCGGACACCAGTCCGAACTACAGCAAATGATGATTCAGACTGGAAAGTTTGAGGCGAGAACGATCACGTAGCACATGCAATTCAGCACATAAAGCGGACAATCTCTCTTCGAGAACTGCCAAGCATAAATCATGAATCATGATGCACGATGCCACAGGTGGCTGCACATGTAGCTGTAATAGAAGGGTCACCTACTCCATAAAGTCAATTGCTGCTTAAAAAATCGTTCTCAAGCGGTGGTGGCATGCTGCAAGCCATCGCACAGTAAGTGCGCCATGGGGTGCGCCCGGGGCAAGTTCCAAGTTTGAGGTGATTTCTATTAAAAATGATCTTTACGGCCGGTATGCTACGTAGTCATGAAAATTACCTCGTGGCCCCGATGATGAAAGACGTACGTACCGTGTTTAATGTGGTTTACGGTGGCGCACGTGGAGCGAGAAGGCAGTGAACTTCCCCGACGGCTTTTGGCGAGGTGGAGTCTTAGGGTGCCGCGAGTGGTGTTATAGAAGATAGAAGACATCGGCCTTATCTTGATGACTGGGGGAATCGATGGAGCTCCAATCAGAAGGTTGAAGTCATCTAGTATAAGGCGACTGGTTGCGAGTCTATACTCGGTTCGAAATGTTCCAAAGTCTCATGGATGTGCTTCCCTGTCCGACCTGACAGATACTTACAGTATGTAATGTCATACATGCTTGAGAGCGATGCGGCCGAGGAACACCAAGCTCCTCTTGAAAAGCAGTTCTGGCTAATGAGTACCACGCACGCAAGTGAGTTGCAAGATAAGTTATGGTGCTCATTTCTGATCTTTCTCACTTGAAGTTGGTAACTTCATATCTAAGGGTATGGCTCCTTAATAAGACTTATTCCGGAATGTATACAGCACGTGGCAGTAAACGCAGTCCACGCCGGCGGAGAGGCTGTGTGGCTTTGGTGAAGCCAGTGACAATGTCCAGTCTTTGGAAGACGTCGTCAATGGTGACCACAGCATGTAATTGTAGCTGCTTGCTGTATGTTTGAGCCTTGTGCTGAGTAGTCCCATATGTGACATGTCCCGCATGCAGCTACATGTAATTTCCGATAGCTTCCGATCCGAAGTTTTTGAAATTGATGCACAGCCTCCTCGAACTTCGATCATGGTTGTGTCCTGACTCAATTCTGTAATATGTATCATATATGCTCACAGATACTCATGATCACACGACACAATAATCTCTTCAAGGAAAGATTTATATACAGATACCACCTTCCGACAAGGAACCAGCTTTCAAATCAGAGCAGCCCGCGATTGGACTATGGTGAAGTCCCGCGGAGGCTGTCAACGACCGATGTCACACGGCGCCGCGCGATGCGCGTAAAATGCTGTCAAGATCTCAGGTAAGTTTTCACCACCCGACTGGGCCCGACTGCTGTATAGCTTTTCCAAGTACTGGAGCTGGTCAAGTTTCTATCAAACGCATAATCAGCTGCATACAAGTGTTGTGTCTATCAAGGGGACGTCCGGACAAGATCCGCTCGGATCATAGTCAATCTCCTCTTTACTTTTCCCCCCTATCTTGCTAACCTGATCCATCGATCTTAGTTGTGCGAGGGGGTGAATGAAATGGATATTTCTGAAAGGACACCGCCGATAATCAAATCTATCTGCTGTGGCAAAACATCCCCATGGCAGATGAGTTCAAGGCGTTAACGCTCATGGAGATTAGAGTATATTATGCGACCTCCTGAATAGATATCGTTGCCAACCACTTAAACGACGACACCATATTGATATAATAATAATATTAGTCGAACAACATGAACGATCCAACTTTCGCGATTGGCAGCACAAGTTACAACTACTGAAGGGGGTGGCAAGATTGATGGTGATGATGCTGCCAGCTGGTCTTAACTTCGATGACGACGGTGAAAACAATGAGGGTGATCTGATAGCGTCCTGAGTCACTTGTCACTGTAGTACATTTTGATATATTACTCAAGCCTAACGACTCTCGCTCGGTGATAAGAGAGACATTTTTCTTATGTCTGGACATTGAAGATGACTACGTTGCCTACTGTATAGTTCTTGGCACGATGAGAGCAATATCGGGGCTACCAACGCGAAATCATAACTCAGGTCCGACGTTCTCGTTTTTGAGGCTCGCCGTCGGAATGATGTCATTCCAATATTAAAGAGTACGATTTGAAATTTTACTCGGAGGAAAGCGATGTGTAAGATACGGTCACTTTCGGAACACACAGGTATGGGAGATCATTGGAACAGGCGTTTAGTGTGATGGTAGATCCTTCTGACAGAGGACTCGGATATACAGGAAGCCCAAAAATGCTCAAGCGATGATCCTTGACATGTTGCTATGCTGCTGTATCACGCGGTTGCCTTCCTGATCCAGCTCGGCTAATCGGCTGATCCAGATTTTAGGACGTGGCATTGATTAGGCTGCAATTCGTCCGTTAGGATGTCACCGCCACGGCCTCAGACGCGGCTTGTATATCAATGAGCCCTGACATGCCAGTGGTTCCTTATCTCTTTCTCCCCCTCCTTTTCGCTCACGAGCGTTCCCAATATGACCATGACTATGGTCGCAGAAAAGACTAATACTACTACCTATCAGAAGGGTGAATTTTCCGATGCCTCAGATCGTGATACAGAGTCTATTCGCGGCCCCCCGCAACAGACTCTGAAGCGTCAACTCAAGAATCGTCACATTGCCATGATTAGGTGTGTTGACATTCCCCCCCCTCCTCCCTCCGCTTTCATGATTTCTCACTTTCTTCAAGTATCGGTGGTGTCATTGGTACAGGTCTTTTCGTCGGAACAGCGAACGCTTTGGCCCATGGAGGTCCACTCGGTCTTTTGCTCGGTTACATGATCATGGGCTCCATTGTATATTGTGTTATGATTACTCTCGGAGAAATGGTTGGCTCCACATACTCGGCATAAATCATGTGCCTTATCTTCGTTTCCATAGGTTGCCTTCCTGCCAATACCTGGTGGTCACATCAAACTCGCTGAGCGCTTCGTCGACCCTGCATTCTCTTTCACCATGGGTTGGAATTACTGGTATAACTGGGTCATTGTCTGTAAGTCTCATTCTTTTTCTTCTATCTTCACAATTATTGATCCCTTGCTGTGTAGCACCTGGTATCTGAGCTGATTGCATTTTCTGATCGTGCCTTCTAATTTTGATCATTTTGTCAGCCGAGCTTTCTGCTGCCGCATTATTACTTAATTACTGGGGCACCAAAGTCAACGATTCAGTATGGGTTATCATGTGCCTCGTAGTCGTGATCACCATCAATATGCTCGGTGCTGGTGCTTACGGCGAGGCGGAATTCGTATTCGCGTGCGTACCACGTACTTAAATGCCTCGCTTTCATATTCTGAGATTACTACTATTAGATCCATCAAGGTTCTCACAATCACTGGTCTTATTATTCTTGGTATCGTTATCGATTTGGGAGGCGGTCCAAACCATGACCGCATTGGATTCCGTTACTGGAAGGACCCTGGGCCATTCGTTCAGTACGAAGGTATAGGAGGAGCCAAAGGCCGATTCCTTGGCTGGTGGGCCGTCATGACGTCAGCTGCTTTCTCGTTTATTGGAACTGAGATTGTTGCGATTGCTGCCGGTGAGGCGAAGAATCCTCGTCGTAACTTGCCCAAGGCGATCCGCCGAGTATACATCCGTATCTTACTTTTCTATATCGGCGGAACCTTCGTCATCGGCCTTCTTGTACCGTCCAACAACGCATCACTCCAGTTGAACACAGGAGCAGCTAAGTCTCCATTCGTTATCGCAATCCAAACATCAGGAATCAAATCCCTGCCTTCGGTAAGCCATACATTTAATTATATACCAAGAAGTTCTAATAGTTTCGGAATAGCTTATAAATGCTTGTCTGTTGACCTCAGCGTGGTCCGCCTCATCTAGTGACTTGTACACTTCTTCTCGTGCGATCTGTGCGTACGAGTACCCAGCAGACTACTGATGGAAACTAATGCACTCTATAGACGGTCTTGCAGCTTCAGGAAATGCACCCAAAATTTTCCTTAAAACCACAGGAAATGGTTTGCCATGGGTCGCTGTCGTATTCTGCGCCTCCTTCTCGCTTCTCGCCTTCATGGCTGTGTCGTCGGGTGCCGGTCAGGTGTTTAACTGGTTGGCCAACATGACAGCCGTTGCTGGCCTGATGACGTGGTTTGGTATTTCCGTGACATACCTCCGCTTCTACAAGGGCCTTAAGGTCCAAGGCATCGACCGCAAGACTCTTCCGTACTCGACACGTTTCCAGCCATACGCAGCTTGGTATGGAGCATGTACGACGATCATCGTCTGTTTCGTGCGTCAACTTCTAATGCCTGACAATACTGCCTAGACTGACTGGCTTTACTCTATCTAGTTCAGCGGATGGAGCGTCTTCCTCAAAGGCCAATGGAACACAGCCGATTTCGTTACTAACTACCTCCTTCTCATTGCCTGGCCTATCATGTACATCGGCGCTCGCCTCTACTACCGCGTCAAGCCCGTTGCTGCAGAGGACATGGACTTCAAGAGCGACCTGGCTCAAATTGAGGCAGACACATACGATGAACCCCCGCCAAGGAACAAGTGGGAGGCATTCTGGCAGTGGCTGGTGAGCACACTTACTGCACTTCGGGATGTTGAACATCGCTAACGTCACTCGTAGATGTAATTATACTTCCAGCTGTTGGATTCTCGTTCACTGTAACTTCTGTTTGTAAACCCCTCTGTAGTGCAGCATACCTTGTTTGTTGCATGCCACCGCATCCTCTACAAATTTAATAATACGAACCGACTTATGCATTGGCTTGCCATGCTCATTCTCACGCTTCGTGTACATCATGCAGGAAATGAATATCTGCACTACCATGTAGGAAGCTTAAAATCAATTGACGTCTCCGTGGAGCTTTTCCCTGAACTCTCGATGTATTGTGAAATTCTGGGAGGGGAAGTGGTTCACACGAAACAAACGTACATTCACTCTGGCAAATTAATATTTTGGCTTTGCGGGACAGCTCCCATAATGCTTGGACTCTTTCAGGTTCTTCACCGAATCTACGGCGAAGATCATGAACGCCCCAAACAAACAGATTGTACTGTCTCAGGCACAATTTGTAGTCGGTGGGAATAAAGTCTGCTTTCTTGTCGTCCAGTATCGAGTGTACGAGTGTATGAATACAATAGGCTATTTGTTACAGATACGTACTGTCGGGATAAAAACGAAAAATGGGATATCTGTTCCTCACAATGCAGACAGCTACGACAGCCCCAGTGTCCTGATGTCCATCACTTGGTGGACTGAAGCCGTGCAATACTCCTATAATCTCCGACGCGCTGCGTAGTCACAAGAATTTGCTGTCGCTGTCGCTGTCGATATCGCTGATGCTGTCATTCTCGTCGTCGTACTTACACATATCTGGGGTAGCATCTGCATTGGGAACATGGCCTTGGAACGTGCTCAATTCTTTCATGAAACCTGAGTGAAACATGGTGAAGATTGAAGCCTGGGTGACATTACTGAAGGCTTACTGAGGGACCAGTCAAGGCTAGCCTTGGTAGTTTCATCACTCATATCC
>PVYE01003579.1:0-23349 GCA_002995055.1 Rhizopogon rudus | reverse complement strand
TGTCGCGATGGCAAGATGTTTACCAGATGGCGAATACCGAACGCAGTAACAGTAGATTTGACAATTGATTGGCTGTCCCTGCAGCTGCCATGTATCTGTGCTCCAAAGCTTAATCGTATAGTCCATTGAAGCAGTCGCGAGCGTTGCGCCGTCTGGAGCAAAGTCCATGGACTGTATGTCTCCGCTATGGGCTATGAAGGCTGGAATGAGAGCTCTGCCGGTGTCTACATCCCAGGCGTTGACGTATCGTCCACAATCACTGCCTGCTATCAATCGCCCATCTCGCGACAACGCCATTGCTCGCATTGCTTCGCCACGGCCCTCCAACTCCTTCAATATAACGCCGTTCTTCAAATCCCATACGCGAACCATACCATCTGACGAGCTCGTCGCCATACGTCGTCTGTCGGGGAAAACAGCGACTCCAGCTACTGCACCGAGGTTGTCAAACTCCCGGACAGGTATGGATTCTCGAATGATGCGTGGTGCTGCTTCTTCCGTCATTCTGGTGGAGGGTTGAGGTGGACCTGCTACAAGGATTGTGGGTGTCTTGATCTTGTCAGCACAAGTGCGGGTATTGGGCGTTTTTTATGTTGGAAGTTAAAGTTAACGTTCATGTCTTATCAGACGTCCTCGACGATTTCACATCACATCACACTGCACAGCGCTTCTGCATATGCATCTAATTCGTGTCGCCGCAGCTCAGGCTGTCCATACTCCTTTCGTGAGTAATTATTAACGTTCATATGAGATGAATGGACCAAATTCTTGGACCGTCGGAAAGTAAGGGCCGTTATGCGACTTAAGCTTGAATTCGGCTGGCCAAACAGACTCACTTTTCAGCACAGCTGGGGTCCACACGGCAAATTTGAACGGAGAGGCCATGGTCCACAATCTACTCCCTTTAATCACCATCAGGTCGCTATTCCTCCTGGTGACATCATAATGTGTTCTGTTCCCTGGAGTAGAAATCCGGTGGCTACGTGGACCGCTTTCATTTAGTCTCCTCTGTGATCTTAGTACAGCAATCAAAGGAAGACAGTCGTTCCTTCGTGTTAGGCTGTGATCTGCACTGTAGGCATGGGTGATCTACAGGCCTCAATTGGCAATTACTTAGCTACTTCACTGACCACAATACATCCTCTGTCTCATTTCAAGTGCAACGAAACAAATCCGTGGTGTGACAGCAACAAAAATCATCACCTCAAGTAGACAAAGTGCAGTCCACAACGTCTACTTATTAACGTACTACTTGGTATCGCAGCGGCGGAAGAATGAGTTTCAGAACATGTATTGATTTCAGTTAAGCTTTTACTTATTTTAAAGCGTAATGAGTGAAATACAGTGAGAAGATATCTATGGTGAGGACGAAGACCAAATGCAACATGCAGGAAACTTAATGACAGTATATATACGAATCCGGGGGTGCCCATCCAGCGAGCTGAAACGACAGAAGCGAACAGGCGTACAGGCGCACATGTGATAGGTCTTTGGCGTGATGATGGCCTAGAAGAGAGTCTATGCTTTTGAAGAAGGTATATGGAGATTAATAGCTAAAGGGTTTGCCGTCAGCGAAAGAAGGAGGACAAGGGTACATCATCCTTACCTCTAAACCAGTTCAAAGCGTCAGAAGGTGACGGAGCATCGAAATACAGAATGGCTTTGTTGTCGACGAGACGCAAGGCTAAGGACAATGATAAGATAGTCAAAAGGTCGCCAGTTTCACACCACGTACTATTTCCGTGAACGATGCTTGCGGGTTGTGGCAAGGTCTGCATCCGTAGTACTGCCCATAGGTCGACGGCAGACATAGGATCCTTCCCGTCGCTAGGATCCCGGCAAAGAACGAGAAGGTCATTACACAAAACTCCGACGAGAGGGCGTGGGTTGAGCTCGGGTGCTAGACAATCAACTTGAACAGCAGAAGGGTCCCCTTGGGCGTTCAATGTCTCAAAAGAAACAGCCGTCTTTCGCACCACCCTCGTAAGCAGAAGAGGTCCGTCCATAATGAGCCGTCTAATAGAAAAGTCAGGTGATTGTGGCCTTGTGCCATGATCATACTCACCGATGAGGCTGCACCAGAGGGCTGGGGAATCTGCCTCGTATTCTTGATTGCCATTGAACAAGCTTTCGTCGAGATTCAGCCTCTCGTTTGCCTTCGTTCATGTTGCTGGCCAGGGAAGATATTTCTGCCAGGGCTCTGTCCAATGAATCATCTAAAAAGGTATATGATGGTGGAGTGCTACGCAGAAGCTCTTCCAACTGGACAAACGATGGATGAGTTGCGTCGTATAGAGATCAGTATGAATGCTTACTAGTAACCGGTACCGGGGTATTCGTTGAACGGGTAAAAGTAGATAGCCTTCCATATTGAGCTGCGAATGGCGAGGATTGACGCGGCAACGTTTCAAAAAGTGCTTTATTCGTTTCCGCTGTCCAGAAGTTAAATGCGCCGTGTTATTCGGAGAGGATGGATCAGACACTGCGACTGGGATTGAAGGGGCGGAGATAGCAAGACCAAGCCCAGCATTTTGGACAGTACTAGTACTAGAAGAGGGTGTTAAGCCTGGGCTAGCATTCAACACGACGGGCCGATCGGTCGCCCAAAACCTGACGCGCTGCACAGAGTTATCGAAATTACTGCACATACTGTTAGTAAAGAGTGACACGCGGGACAATGGAGTACTTACTTGATATATGTCGAGTACATCCTCATGAAGGCAGCATACTTCAAGAAGCATCCAGCCACAGCCTTCGCCACCTCCACAGACAATTTTCCATCGGGATCCAACTCTTCGCCTGCAGGAAGTTTTTGCAGCAGTGGGGCTGCTGCTTGTTCCAAAGACGGAAGGAAGCTTTCCTTGTGGAATGAAAAGAGCGCTTCGACACCACCGAACACGATCCTCCTCTCTGCTGCAGGGATGATTGTTTCTTTGCCGGAGCCAACGCCACTGATCAGGTTGACGTGAGCGCCGCTAGGCTTGATGTATATATCAACGAGTTCTTGCAGGCCTTTGACGTAGGTCTTCTCGGTCCTTAAAACCCTCAGTCAGCATCCGTTACATCTAAGAATCAAGAATCCTTACTCGACAATTTCTTTAACCACGAGTGCACGCTTGCTCTTATCGTCCTTATACTTCCGCTCCTCTGCTGACCCATCTGAGGTGGCAAGGCTGACCGTCTGTGAAGTTGTTCCACAGCGCAGGCTGGACATGGCGTCGGGAGACCGCAGCTGACCAGACATGGATCCCGCTCGAGACATAGATATTGTGGATGCGTCAGAATTCGTCCTGTCAATGATTGTCGGCCTGCGCGAGCGCATCCCGCTTGGTGAACTCTCCTCCGCTCCGGCGTACATGCTGAGGGTATTACCCTGAGATTGCCCGAGGTCGTTCATATCCTTCAAGTAGGCCATAATTGAGCGCAAAGCTCGTGTGTACGCTTCTCGTGCTCGTTCCTCCTCTCTTCGAGAGGCAAAGTCGACGGTATCCGCAACCATAACTGGACTTGGGGTCGGACTTCGCCTGAGCTCATCCGAGTCATCGTCAGCCGAGACCGACAGGCGATCCAAGACAGGTGATGGTGCAGGAATGGTTACTGATATATCGCCGACTGGTAAGAAGCTCCTTCTTCTAGATGCTCGTGGGACTGGAGAAGCGGACGGGGCAAGGAAATTACCTGATGAAGCGGCAGGTGGAGTCGGGGAAGCCGTTTCAGAGCTTGGAGATTCATTCTCTTGCTCTGGCGTAGATAATGCAACTGCAGGAACACTACGCGTGAGCGTCCCCAAAGATCCCGTGGTCGAGAAGCGAACGTCAATCTGAGGCGACGTGGTTGGGAACGTGGCAGAACTGGAGGCGGGCGCAGTAAATGGCTCAGGCTGATGCGTGCGATTGTACGTGGTGTACGGGCGAGTTGGGGCAGGAGATTCGGGTCCAGGTCGCATCTTCCCCATTGACATTTTCTTTAGGAAACCCCACCGCCCGTTCTTTTCTCTGTCCTTGGAGTGGGACTGAGACTGCCTTGAGCTGTTTCTGTCTACGCGGCCTGGTGTAGATCGAGTCGGATCACGTGAGAGGGGTCGACTCGGAGAGGTTGTCGGCGAAATAGTCTCAACGACAGAGGTACGTGCGGAGTCAGGAACTGTCGGTTCTGGAGTAGCTGAAGGCGCCGCATTGAATAGAGCCTGAGGCATGGTTCTGCGAGATTTGTGTGGGGGGGTAGAAGACGAAGAGAAGCCCAGACTGGCGTACCGCTGGGGTGTGATCGGGCGACCAGGGTCTGGAGAGCCACTCGTCACACTAAGCAGATTTGAGCTGGACACCGAAGTTGAATAGTTCGGAAGAGCTGGACGCGCAGGGGTAGTAAGGGGCGAATCCTGTGGAGAGTACTTAGAGTTAGGTCTGTTAAAAGATGAACGTAGTTCTCCCGCGCTCTTCATCCTCCGTAAGTCGTGATCCGTGTAGTAGCCCGAATCTTCGACGCGTGTCGACGTGTTGGGCACGTCAACAGTCATTTCAATTCTTGGATGCGATTTAGATTGAAAAAACGATCCGTTGGGAGCAGTCTTGGTGCGTGTCAAGCCCCGCGGGGGAGCCTGGGGGACGGGGAGAATGGGCGGAGAGGTTGCAGAGCGACCAAGGAATGGAGCACGAGCTGGGGTGATAGTATCGTCCTCTAGTCGAGAGAATGACGCCTCCTGATCCGCACTAGTAGGCTCCGACTCCGTGTCTGTCTCGGGACCAATAGAATAGTCCGTGGCTGGAGAAGGGGGGATGATGGGTGTCGACGGCGGATAAGTCATCGAAGTTTTAGCCAGCAACGGCTCAACCAGTGCTTGCCAAGGACCCTGGAACGGATTGCCATCCAGATAAAGTTCCTGCAATGAAGGCAAGAGGCACAGCCAGCTAGGTAGCGAGTGCATTTTGTTCCTACGAACGCTGAGAGTGTGAAGCTTGTCGAGAACGCACAATGAATCAGGAAGGCTACCAATGCCAGTAGAATCCGCGATGAGTACACGAAGGGACATAAGATTTGTCAAGAACACGGGTAAGACTCGGAGTGGATTGGATGCGATGTTGAGCTCTTCTAAATTCTCACATGAACCAAGAGCAGGAGGAAGCGCGACCAAAAAGTTGGCGGAAATGTCAAGTGCAAGTAGAGTGTTGCAGATTTGTGGCAAGGCACCCGTCAGGAATCCTGGCACCGCATTGGGCGTGCTAGACGACCCGACGAGTAAATGCGTAGTTCCTGTTGAACGGCGCAAGGGGGAAGAGTTATACATTGTACACCCGTCATAAACGACCCCCGCACTCACCTGGCTCAACATGCAGTTGAGGGATGCTCTCGCCTTTGACAATGAGGCCGCGTCCTTCTTCAGCTACAACTGCTGCAGAGGTCCTCTCCTCTTCCTTGTCATCAACCTCATCATCATCTCCGCCTAGATCGTCCGTTTCATCATCACTTGTCAATCCAACTTCATCTCTCTCATCCACCGTTTGCCACCCCATATCGAAGCTAGGGTTCTGCTTCAGGCGTGGCATACTACCACTTTCATGTATGCTGTTAGTGGTATTGGGACCGATCGAAGACGATCTGGATCGAATACTCGCCGAGTATTCCGACCACCTGGTTTGATCTATCGGCGTCCTTCCTCCGGATGATGCGACACTAGTTTTAGCCTGCAGCACCTGCACGACGTCATCGGACGTGATTCCCACTGCCACACCTATCTCCTGGTCATCCCCAGTTGCGACGTGGACATGGCCATAATCACTCGACGCTAATGCACTCCCTGAGCTTGTGTATGCAGATGAACGTGTAGATGTGGAAGTCGAACCTTCAGAAGAGAGAGCGGGTAGAGTTGAAGAAAGCCGATCGGACATGCGAGAGAATGGCGAACGCTGAGGATATGGGTCCGGGAACTGTGAGGGATCTGGCAGTGGTGGCACCTTAGGCGGTCGTGCAAATGAATGTGTGGGGGATATATCTAAACGGAAAGAAGATTCGCCCTCGGAGACAGAACGTGCAAGTGACTTTTGTAAATTTGAGTGGCTCGGCTGAGATGATATCATGGGACTAGCAGTTGACGGGGAAGGCTCGTCCAGACTAGAGGTCTCCACAGGTTTCAAAATACTGGAATTCTGGGAACCGTAATCCTGGGTCCAGATCTCAGTTGTACCAGCTACAGACGGTGTTGGGGGACGTGAGTGGAATCGCGTCGAATTGGAAGAATCTGAGGAAGGGAGTAAAGCGGTAGACGGATGCGCAGTGAGAAGGACTAGATCTTTGAAGGTTGTCAGTAAAAAGTCCTATGGAACAGTAACGAGTGTGGAAAATGAAAACGACGGAAACGGAGGAGAACAGAGAGAGAAAGTATGGTGTTAAGCGCCGAAGGCAAGTAAACAAGCACAACTTATATATGAAAGGGAAACAAATGCTGGAATGATATGACGCGGGTGAACTCACGAGGACTTGGATGTTCCCGGTCTACGCTGTTCATGTCTACCCAGCTGGCTGGTCTACGGTCGGGAAATGCTGGGGCGAGAGAGTCATTATGGGATGATGGCATTGGAGGTAGTGGTTTTTCGTAAAAGGAGTTGTTGTGTACCCTTGGTGATGGCGGAGCTGATCGTGTAGAGGGTAGGAGTACTTTGGGGTGGTCGTCCCTGCGATGACAGCTTGTCAGTGATAGGATGAAACTTTGTCTTGAGACTTACATGGCCATTGCAACAATGGCAGGTGATATGATGATTGCTTGTTCGCCGAGTGAGTTGCTCGCCCCGCTGCTCCGGGGCCTCGATGAAGAACTTGAAGAAGTATAAAAAATGAGTTCTACGTGTGTTGGTCGCACGATCGCAGGACGTTCCAATTTGAAGTACATACGTACACGGGGGATCACTCTGGTTTTTACATAACACAATCGCAATCTTTCCCATAATTTGATCACTTCAGCGCGCGTGGTTACCACTCAGGCTAGGGCAGGGCAGTACCCTCGTCGTCGCACGACGATGACAGTCAGAGCACCGTCGCATCCTTCAACAAACAGGCCTGGTTCCATCCTCCTAGTACCACATAGTTGTCCTTTGTTCAACATTCATCAATTTTTTCTCTATTCACACCCGTTAGCGCGCAGCCTTAAATCCTCACGGGAGCCTTCTCCGAGGGGCTGCGTTCCACTACCAACACATTCGCGATCTCAGCGGTCTAGTTGACAACGGTCGTCACTACAAAATAACTCCTACAATATATTACTAGTCGTCTGTTGCTTGAATGATAAACTGTAAAAAAAAATTGCATCCAGGCAAGTCCGTTGACGGTCTCCCGTTCTTGTCATGAAATACTTCAGAACTCTGTACATAGTCCGAGTCCATGTCCAGAGACTCCAGTCCAGGCACCTTATCGATACCGAGCCTCGCACATGACTCCAATATTGATCTTGATCTTTCCCAAAGACCCGGGGCTACCACCATGTATACGTACCCTAAAAAAACTCATCAAAAGATTGACCTGTTCCTCCAGCCTACATATGAAAACCCCCCTGTCCCTCTAGGTCCCTATCTGGTAGTCAACTCTTCATCCGTGATGAACGGCGCTACTGCGGCAGTATATTATACTGGTATAACAGTATGAGTTGACGAAGGGTCAAAGACTAGGGAGCTCCAACTCAGCAATACCACATATGAATATGCACCTCTCGACGTCGAACAATCCGACGTGTAAGCGTTTGCAATCTCTCTCTCGTCTTTTCAAGAGCCTGAGTCTTCAAGTTGCTCCATCCAATTCGCATCTCAAATTCAATAATGCCATAAACTACCTTCATGCTGCGCTTAGATTAATGAATCATTTTTAGCTGCTATCGCCGAGGAGGTCTAGGAGGCTATAGGACCTTATAGGACACGTAGTAAACAGCTCACCAGAGCTCACCTCGACAACACTTCATCCATACGGCAACCGGCCTTCGGTACGATGGACGTATACATGCATGAGAGAAGATGAAAGTGGAGCGCTGTAGACTGCTGTCGAGCGCGTGAACCGGATTTACCATCATTATGGCATTGCGTTGGGCCCTCAACCCCACCTCCGGGCCTTCCACACAAGCACGACACCTGCCCGAGATGTCCTTGGCAATCAAGATGTTTGCCAGGTCTTGACCATCACCTGTGATATACTTTGGGCCGGCCGAACATTATCCATCATATTAGGCGGTGCCGACGTCCTCAGCACGAGTGGATGGGATAAGGGCGATAAAATCGTGTTCAAAAATCGTACAAATCAGGACGCTCTGAATGAAACACTACTTTTTTCTTTGGCTTCTTCGACTTTGCAGGGCTGGGGGAGGAGGGGTCGGGCATGGAATCGGTCACAGCGTGCGGAAATGAAGCTTCAACTGTCAGGTCCTTGACATGCTCCAATTCAACCTCCACGGCTGCAAGAGAGCCCTTCCTTCTTCCGGTGGCGCTGACAGTAGCGGGTGTTGTATCATGCACAATGCTGGCATCCAGCGCGATAGCGTTCGAGGAAGGTGTTGTTCGTCGCTCAGTCACACCACCTTCCAAGTCTAGATGTAGAGTCTCAAAAATAAGACGTTTTCGCATGCACTTAAAAGCAAGGTTGTTTTCTCCGCTTCCGCCCATTGTCCCTGCAGCTGATGACAACCCGCGGAGTGTGGAATATTTATCACTGGCTGGGAGAATGGTGTGGGGAGCCGGAAGACTAAGGATCTGAAGGAGGCCGTGATGGGAAGGAAAAAGTGAAACAAGCGAGGGATTGGCTGGGCACATGACCGTCATTAAAAAACCTATGTCGCGCATAAATCAACGCTCACCGCCAAAAGCCGACATAGAGATCGCTGCATCAGTTAGCCAGCCAATCTTTTGAACCCACCCTTGTCCTCCCCATGTATCCCCACAGATATGAGGGGCGAGAGATAGTGAAGCGCAAGCGCTTGGATACCGATGGAGAAGCCGTCGGATAGCATGCAGCATGCTTAACACAGTCTACGAGAGCATCAGTACTGATCTTCTTCACGGGGGCCTGCGTCTCACTGATGGTTGTAGATCGCCCCAATGAGGCGATCCTAACGCAGGGATGCATATTCGAACAGCCTGTGTGCTTGTGCTACTCGATAGAAGCCCCTCGATCTGTTCGATTATTCCTCCGGTGTTCTCAGAAGTATCGACATCGATCAGAACCAGCTGAGTAGACCGACGTGCAGCATCAATGATCGCATCGGGGATTTTGCAAGTCAAATCAAATGTCAAGCAGAGATCGTCATTAAGGCTGCAAATTGGTTATAGGCTTTAGTATCATCCATCGCAAATAGAGGACTTACATACGAATTGGACGAAACTGTAGTCTGGAACTTCTTCATCTGCTCGTAACGCCACGCAATCTTGATCTTATCATCATGCTGACTCGCCATCTCATCATCCACGTCCTCAGCTGCACTAGACTGTGCAGGCGTTGACGGAGCACTCCCCGGCATCCAGATGCACTCCCTTGCAAATCTCAGGGGTTCATCATGGATGAGGAGGACTTTTTGGCCAGACGCAAGACCTTGCGCTACGAAATACTTCTGCACCAGCTCTCCATATGCTGTATGATGATCGGGAGCAAGGACAACGAGAGAGCAAGACAAGGGCAGTCCGCCACCGAGGATATCATCAAGTGACGGTATTCCGGTTGAGGTGATTACGGTAGATGTGGAAAACGGGGAAAGGCGAGTACCTTGGGGTAGAGTCGCCCGACCCGATGGGGTTTTACGTTTAAAAGACGACATCACCGCCGTCAGTCTTTCCTGCACAGTGTATAGTCAAGTGTATAGTCGTCGACTCATCAAAAGGATATTCAAGTATGCTGACCTGAGCAAGATACTAATCAACCCCCCTTCTGTGGGTGATTGAAACTCTGTAGTTGCCAAACTCATAGTTCTAAGTTGACGCAAGTTAGACAAGTACACAACGCCCTCGCTTGCTGGCTTGCCAGGATATGAGTAATTGTAGTCGAGGACGTATCTCTCGATCAACTGATTAAGTATTTTTTGAATGAACGATGTCGGTAAGCGCTAATGTTCGTCCGGACTTGACATCAAGAAGCACGATAGTACTACGCATATAAATACCGACACACTCAGTCCAAGCCGTTCAACGACAGCTGCTGCGACTTGTGAAGAAGCTCGCTCATGTCTGGAACATGTACAGGAACACCAGTAGGGACGGACTGGTCCCTCCCCTGATGCTCGTCACCCACTACCCTCAGCGTGAACCCGTTTGGTACGTTCGGCAAACGCGTAGAGCCCAAGTTTCTCTGACCAGGACGCTGGAAAGGATTGAAGGCGATGGGATATTCTCTGTGCCGTGAGAGATTGTTAAGCTCCGACGTATTCATGCCTGCCGAGTGTAACTGAGGGAGGGCATGAGCGATGATCTGAGGGAAATTTTCTCTTTGCACGTCTGCAGATTGTTCTGCGTATTCGGTGACCGCAAAAGGCGTATTTTCAACAAGACAATGCAAGATGACGAACTGCCAGGCTGGATAGCTGCTGAGCCCAGCATTCGGGGCGACGATAGCGTCGGGCTGGTTGTTCCGGAGGAAGGGAAGTCGTGGATCCCAGTTTTCATGGCTTCCGTGAAGAAAAATAGATAGGGTACTTGCTCCGCAAGATGGAGGACTGGTGTATGTATATACTGGCTCGTCCCGTTTCGCGTTCATAGCGATGCTGTTCTTCTTCGCCTTATTGACGATAGAGTGAACAGCAACGCCGAAGAAAGTCAACTTGATGTCTGTGTGAGGAAGTAGCAAGGCTAATTCAGAGAATCTATCACGATTGTCATCAGCATGAGAGCGAATAGCGCTGAAGGTGCCCACATACAGGGGAAGCATATTCAATTCAACTTCGGCTCCAAGGTAATGCACGTTAAGCGCCTGACGACTTTTCGGGGAATTTCTGTTCGGCCCAGTGACGTGAAGCACATGCACTAAAAGCTGGTATACAGACAGAGGGTAATGCATCAACAAGGCAGCTGGTGACTCCTTGGGAAGATTTCGCCAGTTGTACCACGAATCCCAGTCCACGATCTCTGCGTTGCTAGCAATCTCGGGCTCCGCACCAGGCTCAAAAATAAATTTGGGGATGAAACGCTTCTCCAGCTTCCAGCCAGTCTCGTCAGTCAACAATCCATCTGAAAGTAACATGTAGCCATGTTCATATTCTGCTTCGTCGTCGACACGAAGCGCTTTGGAAGAATGGGAAGGGTGACTTGGATGCTGTAGGTGGGGATTGGAACCCCCAGGAGCACTCCAGTAGCCAAAGCCCCGGGCACCCAAAACGTTGTAGTAAGCGCGCACGACTGGCTCAGCAAAGGTGCCATCTGTCTCAACTCGACCCCAAGGAAATTGCTTCAGGAGAGCTTGCACTAGCGCGACCTTCTCCATATGAACCTGAATAAAATTATGTCAAACACCGCACTTCAGGAGAGCGTTAATCATTCGTACCTTATTCTTTGCACAAAAGACCTTGTGGCCTTGTGTTCCAAACTTTCCCACTTTCCAGTTTGCAGTATGGCACTGAGAAATGTCAGAGGTGAGGGAGTACACATATGCTACGGAGACGCGAACCGACCTTCTTTGAGCAGAATGCGGCGGACCTGCAACCCCCGCAGACTAAAGGCTAATGATTCAAAGTTAATGATATGCTAGAATGGGAATGCTTGAACATACTTTGCAATCCATGATGGGTATATCGCAATTAAAGCAAGTCGGTACAGTTCCAAAGTCCAGTTTACTTGGGTCTCCTCCTGGACGCAGCTCACGACGGAGCTTCTCTGCCCCTTTGTAAGTCATACGAGTAATATCTGCAGCGGTGGGCATGGGGATTGCGTTGGGCATCTTGTAGGTAGGGCTGCTAAAATCGGAGGGTAGGTTCGAAGAATGGTGGACGGAGTTCAGCTTTTATGAGCTACTAGCCTCAAGGCCTCAGATCTAGAACTTACCCATGACTGATTGATCCTCAATTCCTCGCTAATCCTCCTTGCCACAGACACATTGCGAACTCTCTTAGCGCGTGTTATCAACATGCGGATTCTGGCAAGGTTGCCTAAGGCAGCGCAGGAATGAGGTCCCCTACATTGATTAGGTGTACAGGGGAGAATCGGCCCGGGAGACTAGTAAGAAAGAAGGAATTTCGTCTCACGCGACTCTGAAATCTGAATGCAGCAGAACATGCTTCAATGATACCTCCATCATGGCTGCATCGTGCAGAGCCAACCATCAAGAGAGTCGGTCTGGCTTGCCTTCATGTCCGTGATACAATATTATACGTCTCGTTTTGCGAAAGATGCATTGACGCCATTGTAGCTCGTTAATTTCGGCCTTGCATTTCATCTTTTCAAAGAAAATGTCGGGGGCCCATGCTTCGTTCGTGAATCCAATCAGCTTCTCTCAACGCTTCTGATAAGACACAGATGGCTGGTCCTTCTATGCTTCCAACGCTTGACAATAGCGGCGAACTGGTCATTGAAAGCATTCTCCCACATAGGTTATTTCCCAATCGCCTGGCGAGAGGGGAGCTCATAACCTTGATATCGCCTGTTAATCCTTCACGCATCATCTGTAAAAGGGTGATTGGCCTTCCGGGCGATATAATTTGCGTTGACCCAACTGGCCTTAAAGCTCCTTCGACCGAGCACGTCGTCATACCAAAGGGTCACATTTGGATTGCTGGAGACAACGCCGCCTGGTCAATGGACTCGCGCGATTATGGACCTGTCTCCATGGCGCTAGTAAGAGGCAGGATTGCTGCCAGGGTAAGTACACCAAACTTTGCCATCCGGCAGATTCAGTTATGCCCGCACTTACTTTGCCATAGATCTATCCATTCAACCGGTTCACCGTCTTCTCTAGGGCTGCAACTTATATCGATCAGTGACACAGGACAACATCAATCTACAATCTTAGGCATGATACATTGGTTAAATGCTTTCTAATACAGTGCGATATGATGCAGAGATGGAAGAAACCATTATACTATTGAACAAAGTTCATAGAGTAACCTCCTTGCCCATTTGGTTCAAACTTGAAGTTGTCAGTGGACAGTCCAAAGTTGCCTGACAGCGGGACTTCAGCCTTATCGATCCGAAAAGAATCAAAGCAACGAACCCAGTATGCTGTTCCCGAGGTTCTTCAGCTTGCCTGTCATTTCAGCCATTTCTTTTTTCTGAGCTGCTTGCTGTCGAGGTTCAAGAAGCTGCAGGCTCCGTCTGGTCTGCCCCACCTGAGGAGATGTAGGAGGTAGCAATTCCAGAAGCAACTTGTAGTCTGGAGATATAATTAGGGATACAGCAAGACTCTCTCCATGATATGACATACCTTCTTGTGCCTGTGTCAAAGATGACCATGAGTCAAGTTGTTCATTAGAAGCCGCTCGCCGCTGCAGGGCCTTGATATAATGAGGATCGTCGAGTAATGCTGCAGCAAAACATATATGGGTATCTGATCTCCTGTTCTTGCGGACTACTCACACTGGGTGCATGATTCGACTGCACCACTGTAATCACCCTAGATTGCTAAAGTTAGTGAGATATTCGGAAAACTGAGCATTGAGCATAGATTCACATACAAGTTTTACAAGACATGCACCAATGTTGGCATTCAGCACCGCTCGAGCCTTGCAACATTCGGCTTCGAGCTCAAAGGGAACGCTGGCCTGCTCTAAGTCCCCCTCTGGTGCTGGTACCTCAGGCTTGCTCGAACTCGATCGGGCACCTTCATCTGAAGTACTATCATCCTGTAAGTTATCCGGTGAAACAGGCTGCTTCTTTTGCCTGGGTAGTCGACTGAGAGCTGTTCTGTAAGACACGACAGCTTCACTCCATCTACTGGCGCGAAATGATTCGTTGCCCTCTTGCTTCAATTCATCTGCCTCAGTAATGCACTTCTGCCGGTCAAAATTAATCAGATAATCAGTTAATGACCTTGAAACCATTTCTCGCCTTGATATCATGTTCATCGATGAACTCAGGTGGGCTAGACGCTTTCAAAGGTGCTTGGTGGTCATCAGCCATCGTAGTGATTGGGTCCAACTCTCGCGATACTAGTACGTAGAAGTCTAGTAAGTAGTATATGGGCGTAAGTTACGTAACAACTATATTACACACCAGTGTTCTCGACGCGTTCGCTCACGAGTCACGACAGGCAATATCAATGAAAAGTTACTTAGCGGCTGGTTGGAATGGCAATATTTGATGCAAACGTTGCAACGTTGAGGTTTCGTGAAAGCTGACAACGATAGACTTACAGGCTGCTTACAGAGGGTCTGGACTGCGGACATCATGACATAAGTCGGATTACAAGGTGGTACATAATTTACACCGTGACTTTGAAAGTCTGTGTTACATGACTTCGAGAACCGAACCCACATGAGTCCGCGTATGTACTGGGCAGCAGAACAGAGGTACTACTCGGATCGGATCCATCGCATCAATTATCATTCCCCTACTGGAGGATGTCGATGAAGACCCTGTGTCGGACATGCTAGTGTCAGACAGTCTGATTCAGACAGTATGTAGTAGTGGCATATCAAATCATTGATTATCCTTGGCATGGATATAAAGGTCAGCGCCTTCATCCCTTCTCCTCAATCCCGTTTCTTACTATCACCAGCCAGTTCATCCATCATGCCTAGCATTATCGATTCTAAGTGCGTCCTCGTTATTGGATCCACCGGAGGAATAGGTCGCGCCCTTGCTCTTGCAATCTTGGATCTCCCTTCTAAACCTACCGTTATCGTCTGCGGCCGGCGCAAAGAAAGGCTCGATGAATTGGTTGCTTCACATGGTGCCTCCGGACGGCTCAAGAGTGTCACTTTTGATGTTCTTGCCGAGCGTAACGCTCTCCAGACTTCTATCCAAGAGATCGTCAATGCTTACCCAGACGTGCGTGTCCTTGGCACTATTTCCCGCAGACCAGCATTGATCTGCTCTACAGCTTGATGCCGTCTTGTTCTCAAGTGGCATCCAACGTGCCTTCGATTTCACAAAACCAGAAACCGTTGACCTTGATGGTAAGTCTCTCTCACCTTGTTTTCTATGATCCATTCACCCTGATGGTTTCATTCAGCTCTCGAGTGTGAACTTGCTACCAATTATACTTCAATCGTCAGGATGATCACATTCTTCCTCCCTCACCTGATCAAGCTTGGGGTACGAGTATTTTACTTTTACTTTTCTTGTCTTTGACCCCTGTGCAGGAGCAAGGTCGTCCAACATTCCTGTACACAGTTTCCTCCGGATTGTCCATTGTTCCTGCCGCGGGAATCGCTGACTACTGCGCGACGAAAGCTGCCATCCACAGCTTGAGTATCTCACTTGCTGTTCAGCTCAAAGAGAAAAATGTTCACGTTGTCGAGATTATTCCCCCGTGCGTGACACACTTTCTTTCCTTGTTATTTACCTCACTACCGTAAAGACTGGTCGAATCGGAGTTGCATGACTGTGAGTTTCCTCACCAGTTTTCCATCTCTGCTGTCCCCTGACCTGTGTTTTTAGTCGAAGGCACGACGCAACGCCTGTCCAATTTCTGGGTCCCGCTCGAAGAGTACACGAAAGTGACGGTGGAGGGCCTCGTTCGAGGTGATCCGTACGTTCCAGCAGGGAGGGTTGTCGACGACCACAAGAAGTTCGAGGAAGGGAAATTGGAGCTTGCAGAGAAGATGTATGCACAATTGAAGGCAATGACTCAGACTTAGATGACAGATTGGAACGGTTTCCATTGGCACATGTAATGATAATGATGGCTGTACTTCCCAAAGTCTTCTCGCTACTACCGCGACGCGTTGTAAAGTCATGTGACCAGCAGGTCATTCACTGATAAGTAGGCATGTAAAATCGGACACATAACTTTGATCCAAGAATCAGCAATCATGTCTACCCAGCGCCTCTGGCTTCGCTGCGAAAAGAAAGAGTTCGAGCGTCGCTCAGCCCTTACTCCTACTACCGCCAAGAAGCTGATTGACGTTGGATTCCAAATCAGCGTCGAGCGCGATGAACAACGAATTTTCGATAATGCTGAGTTCGAGGCGTATGTGTCAATCACTTAACAGTGGTCAATACACTAATATACTTGTCATAGTGTCGGTTGTACTCTCGTGGATAATAACTCGTGGCCTAACGCTCCTACAGACGTCCCTATAATCGGACTGAAGGAGCTCCCAGTATCTGAAGATCCCCTTCCCCATACACATATCCAGTTCGCCCATTGTTACAAGCGTCAAGCAGGATGGTCATCCGTATTGGCTCGTTTCTACAAGGGTGGAGGCACTCTCTATGATCTCGAGTTCCTCACAGATGCTATGGGTCGGCGTGTCGCTGCTTTCGGCTACCATGCTGGCTTTGCTGGTGCTGCCGCCGGTGCTCTTGCATTGGCCGCGCAACAGTCGGGAAAAAAATTGGGCGGCTTAGATCCTTATGAGAATGAGACTGCCATGATTGAGGATGTCAAGAATGTTCTCGGCGGCAGCGCCAACGGTGTCAAAGCTCTCGTAATTGGTGCCCTTGGACGATGCGGACGGGGAGCTGTGGATCTCTTCCGTAAGATTGGTGTGGCTGAGTGAGTCGTCCCGCGAAGCATGTCGTAACGTATCTTGACCCCCGTCGTAGAAATGACATATTGAAGTGGGATATGGCTGAGACTGCTAAAGGCGGTCCCTTCCAGGAAATATTGGACGTGGATATCTTTGTTAACTGCATATACCTGTCATCTTCGATCCCACCATTTTTGACGAAGGACCAAATCATGGCTGCCGGAAAAGCGAGACAGTTGTCCGTGGTTGTGGACGTCAGCTGCGACACCACTAACCCATTCAATCCAATTCCAATCTACAGTATAAACACAACTTTCCCGGAACCAACTGTTCCTTTGGATCTCGGGTGCGTATCATGGGTACGTCGCCTGAACCAGCTAATGTCTTCGATTGCCTATCAGAGATGACTTGCCGTTACTGTCGGTGATCTCCATCGATCATCTACCAACCCTATTGCCCCGTGAGGCTTCGGAACAGTTCAGCAATGACTTGTTACCGTCACTCTTGCAGCTCCCTCAACGGAGTACCGCGAAGGTCTGGACTGACGCAGAGAAGTTATTCAACGAAAAGCAGAGAGAGGCGGTAGAGGCGGAAGGCCTGTGAATGCTTAGACTGATAGATGACCACGTCCAATAATCATCCTTATATCAATCATGATTCATGACCGAAAGGTCGGTAGAAGATACGCTTGAATTGTGTAGACATATTGGTTCTGGATGTGTAATAAAAGCGTGTGTTAGGGTGGGAAGCAATCAAGTGATGCCAGCTGGCATGATGTTCGATAAAGCGGGACTGTGCGTTTGTCGCTTTATGATGTTGGAACACAATGCATATATGTATGTGTATAATTCCGAGTTGTCTCGCACCAGATCATAGCTTTTCTGCAAACCCTCACTTTACTACCCACTAAGTACCAGGTGCGTGGCCTGGACGCTAACGTGGTCAGCCTCCTCGTGTTTGCCACCCTTCTCGCTCCTTTTATTCCGTCCTTGTCTACCCGACACCTACATTCTTTTTATCCTTTCATTTTTTTCTTTGGCGCCGGTCGCTCTAGGTCGCAAGTTTCAGTCCAGCTCACCCTCTCAAAACCTATGTTATCCGCCTCTAGTACCTCACCCATGAGTCCCATCTCTCACATATGCATCTCGCCAAAGAAGGCATCTCCAGAACCGTCTCTTACAAAACCAGGTCGTAATGATGGCGGGTACCGTCAGAGGTTATTGAGTCCCCAGTGTCACTTTTCAGACATGGTCCCCAAGCACTCGTCTCCTCTTCGTCCCGCAGATTGTCCTCCTCCTACAGGGCTTCATCGTGATCACCCTGATTTACTAAAAGCGTCGAGTGACAGGAGAGCTGTACTTGGTTCCAGAAAGGTCCCAGACCTGCGCAAGGAACTGGCCATCAAGAACCAGAGGAATAAGCATCGTGAGTTAAATGGATCTCTGTGATGAATTATAATCTCATTCCACTATGTTGCTAGTCGAGTGTCGTGCGCGTTTCCTTTCCAAAATTCAGGAGCCTGCGTCGTCCACTGAGGTGTTCACTCCCAAGGCAACTCCTGAGTCTCCTACTGCCACCGATTGCACACTCCCATCTCTCGGCCCTGAGTCACCGCTGGTGTCGTTCCAATCGCTGACCAAGAAATATAATGGTCCAATTGCAGAAGGCCGTTCCAGACGCCACGTACGTTTTGAGCAGATGGATTCTCTTTTACCCATCGGTAAAACCATGGTAGACGGGAAGTCGGGCAGACGGAATCTTCCATCGCTGGAAGAGATTATCGCCCGCATTGGACCAGCTCGTCCTCCCCCTTCAATGGCCGACGATATTATTCTAACATCACCGACACCCCGTCCATTCACCCTCCTAGGGAACGTCAGGGGTGCACCGATCACGTGTTCGGTCTCGGATACGAGGCCTGACATAAATATCGGCAGATTGCATATGCCCATTAGGCGTCGTCAGAGTAGCAACCCACTTCCCGATGTGCGGCTACGCGCAATGCCCAGCTTTTCTTGTTCTCCCGGCATCGAGAAAGCTGCCCCTGCTGTTCCTGGCATTCGCAGTAATGCAAGGTATGCGCTTATGGAGTCTAATGTGCATACTCTTGGCCGTGCCAACACTGCTCGTGAAATGATGACCACCATCAGACGTCGCACTTCCCCTCCTCCCGTAGGTCTTGCACATGATCTAGATCAGATTAGGTTCAAGAGGCATAGTGCACCCGCGGAGATGCAACTTAGGGGACGCTCTGACTTTGAGCATCACAACTTGTCGTTGCCTGGAGCTTTCTGAACACTGGATATTTTGGACTTAATCGTTTGCTTTCATCTCGATTGTGGTACTGCAGCGCGGTTACCGGATAGCTTTCAATTGGACTTATACTTTACCGATGTAGTGTAGATGCGCATGTCTCGATGACACAGGTTTTGCGTTACCGTAATCTGGACGTTTGCCGCCTTTGCTAACTTCCCTGCCGTTGTGCGATTACAAAGCCGCCTGTTAAGTAGTAGTACATGCACTCCTTGGACTCGCTGCACCTTACTAGTTGCCATTAATAAGTCTTATGATTACAAATTTTGAAACGGGGTATCCTCCATGATCAGATATGCTCACAAAAGCGGTTAGGTGCTACTCCTTTTGTCTTAAAGCCCTGGGGCTGGGAGCTACTTCCAGGATTCAACCGTTCGCCACCGATGCTCATGCGTATCGGAGTTGGGTGGGTACGAGCTACTGCTGTCGGGTGGCAGCTGATCTAGAGGTGGCGTCGGGGGCCGCCCACGCAATCGAGCAATAACGTCTACACGTCGGCCTAAGCAACACATCAGTATATTCGAGACCACAGCTGCTGACCTAGTATCACTGCCACTCACTGTAGTCAAGTCTAATATGTTCGTCATGCAGTTCTTCGTCCGAGTCTACGAGGGGATCGGTGGAAGTAATGACTTGCCATGCATCTGCAGGACGAGCCTATTCACATCAGTGCATATGTGATGTTACTGGTGACCTACGTTGGAGCATGTCTCTGTGATGTGCACTAGAGCTACTGGAGCTAAGCCTATGATCGGCACTAACTGCACGGGTATGAGATTGAGACTCAAAAGTATAAATAAGGCGTACCAGAATGGGTTAACTGTGGTGCGCGGTCGGGAGGCAGATAATGGATGTACGGCTTGGCACCTTCTTGCTGAGACCTTAAAGGTCTTAAACGACCAGAAATAGGTTCAGCCACTGTATATATGATTAACTTATACATAAATGAGTGATTGCCAAGGAATTGAACCTTTAGAGGCAGAGGTAGCCGCCTTGGCCTTTTTCTCCTTATCAAAAGACTTGACGAGCTTTTGCAGGAAGATGTTTCTCATTTCTGACATCGATTTCCCCCATTCGATTTCCTCGGATGTGTCCACATTTTCCTGTTGCATCGCTTCCTCTGAGAGACGGCGCAACCAAGGAACCTTGCCGGGATGTTGGCGGGAATAGTCGTCGTCGTATGGATTTGGCTGCTCAGGACCCTCCAAATAGTGGAATATAAGCCATAGAAACGCGCGGGCTCGGTCGGCTGAAGCTATGTTGATGGGCAAGAAGAGATCCAGTAAATTCAGAGGTGGATCGAAGTGAGTGCTTGCAAGTGGCTGATCAGTATATTCAGTACACGGGGACTAAGCACAGACGAAAAACTTACGGCCGCGTGATTAGCGAGAACGAATATTAGATTCACGATACTTGTGGGTGGAAGCTGGTGAGCCCTCTGGCGTCATAGAGATGAGCTGCTGCATGAGGAACCATGGTGATGAATTCGCGTACGCTCTTCTGCAAGATTTCTTCCGGGGTAGATGGAGGCATAGACTTGAGCTCAGAAGGTAATAAAGCAGCCTTGAGACAGTTCTTGATGCGCGGGGCATCCTGGGCGTTACCATCAGTCTTTTGAAGGGAGGGTACTGGATGATAAGTGCGTAAAGCTGTCTTCATTTCTGGAAAGACTGGGGTTCTTTGTGACAAATTTAAGGAAGAAAGGCTGATGCAGACGTACATGCCATGGTAGTATTGATGCGCCCCACGTTGGTGAGGAGAGAAAATTTCGCAAGCTCGACGGCAAACGCAGGAGTGTCGGCCATTTTGTCTTTGAGGACTTTGGAGCATTTGTGTGACATGTAGAGCGCATTGACATAGAGATCGCAGAAATGGACCTTTGACTCTTCGGTGGGGACTTGGGGAGTAAAAACTTTGTGTCTGTCATTGAATATATGATGAAGGAGATCGAACTGGACGTCCTCTCGAGTGAGAGGTTCTGCATCGTTACGCTTTATGGGGAGAGCTTTACGACTGAGGTATCCCGCGCTAAAAAGACAGAGGACGTGAAACGATTAGGCGGGTTGAGAGGATGGAAACATACAGAGGAGCTGAGTCGTTTGAGGGCTGGGGAGGCCCGGGAAAATCAGAAGTGGAATCCATGAAATGATAGTAGAGGAGGTGTTGGATGGCTTTTGAAAGGGAACATGAGGCAGCAATATTTACTATTCATGATGTCCAGTTTATATTGCAACTATGCTGAATTGACAGGATCTCACGTGTAGTGCCACGGGGCCAAGCTTGACAAATGATGACAATCTGAGCGCTTTCCCTGAACAATAATTACTGACAAGTCCAAGACTTGTCTTCTAGAAGACTAGAAACATCCCTCTGAATAATGTTGGCCTGGCCTGAACGTGAACGGTCAACGTTGAACTCAAAACTTAGCCCCAACTTCCCAGTCCCGGACGACCCGTTCGATTAACCTTCGCGGAACCAAATGTGGGAGATAATTTCTAAATTCACTCGAACCTGGTTTTGGGTGCAAAACCGCGAAACTCACTTGATCACAACTCGAACCAACCATGGACAACTTCAAATTCGATGAGGCTACACAAGTACGTCTGCACGCTCGACAGCACCCATTTTCTCTCTCACAGCCCCCCCCAGAAAGAGCTTGCTACGTTTTTAGAGCGCGAACAAGCACAAGCTCGCGTCAATGCCACAGTGCATACCCTCACAAGCATGTGTTGGGACAAGTGAGCCTGCGTCTTGCACATACGTCAACTGTCATTCACAACTTTCTTCATGCAGATGTGTCACAAGCACCCCTGGATCTCGTTTCGCCCGCGGGGAGGAGAGTTGTCTTCTGAACTGCGTAGACCGTTTCCTCGATACAAGTCTATTCATCATTAAGACCATAGAGGGACAACGCTCGCAATTACAGTCATGAGTTGCAATACAGTACATAATTACCGCTACCGCGTGTGCTTAATGTTTAGTCCAGCCCAGAACACAATAATACACGCAGGTGTATAAAATTACAGATGAGCCTCAGGCTTGAGTACACATCGATCCGTCACAGAAGAGCCTTGACCAACCTCGACCACAAGGCACCTCCTACTGCGGGTGCAAGAAAACAAAAGGCGTCAGGTATCTCAAAATTGCTCCGCAGTTCCAGTGGGATTTCGATGGCACCATGACCACCATTGGAATCTGAATGGAGGAACTTTGTCATAAATTCATCCTTGTCCATCCACAACTTTCTAAGCCATTCATCAAACGCGACCTTCTCCTGGTCTGGGAATTCTACTTCAAGAGGCTCGTGGTTCGATCCATTGGGGGTCATGGCGGGATTTGCTCCGGAGATGTCTCCTATGGGAATATCATTTGCGACGTCAAACATTCGTAGATGCATGTGAACTCTAGGTGGCGGTACGCGGTCGCAGAATATTGATCGGAGGGTGTAGAAGGATTGCCCGTATCCCTTTGGTGGTACGCCTGACAATCGGGATATAAAAACTGCCTGACAAAATATCACAGCATCCGTGAACGTACCTGGGTATACCATCGTAATGTCTATCAATTTTAGAGATGGCATTCGTGGCGCGAGGGAGCGGAGACTGTAATGAAGCCCAGTTGACCGAGGCAGAAGGACGTTTAATGGATCAGGCTGTAGCGAACATGGCATCATTATCACTTCTCGCAACATAGTGATGGAAACACACAACACCGAGCTTGTCCGCATATTTCCTGCTGATAGGGCGTGTATCTTTACTCACAAGAGTGCCCTCTGGGAACAGGATGAAGGTAAACGGTTTGTCTTCTTGTTCTGCTTTTCGACCGAGTTTGGCGAGTTTCGAGGATAACTGTAGCCTGTCAGAGGCCCATGATCGCGCAAGAAAGATGAATCTGTATATTTGCATTGCCTTCGCGGTCATTGAGCGACAGCGCTCCAAGTTTACGGCAGTCACGTACTGGTCCAATGAGAGGAACCCATTTTAGGCTGTTTTTCAGTACAATGAAAACGTCCTTGTGCGTTTCCATGAAGTACGTGAGGCACCAGACATACCACCAGTCCGAGTATACCTAAAAGCGGATAAGCGCATGCCTGCACGATGGGCCACACAGTTGACCGAACCTGATGATTCGCGATAAGAACAGCTTTAGACGGCAGGCGTAACGCAACCACTCGGCCAGACCCATCGCGTTCTACAATGTGGCCAATCTCCTCCTCTCCGAACCTCCCTTGCCCTTCCCTCTCAAACGTGATAGAAATACGTGTTGGGGCAAACCATTGGTTCATCAAATCTGGCATGACGTGTCGTAGTGAATAACCACGTCAGGAATTCTCACTCACTCATAAGTGTCGCAAATGAGCCCTTCGTGTATCGTATTCCCTCATCATATAACTTTCCAGCCCGTGAATTTGAAGGGAAAAGTTTCAAGGGCAGTAGAAATGTAAGTTGGAATGCATG
>PVYE01003560.1:0-14485 GCA_002995055.1 Rhizopogon rudus | reverse complement strand
CCTGTCTATAGCACACTCTATAGCCCAGGGGTTTTTCCTGATGATTCGTCATTTCTGCTTTCCCATCCGCTAACTTTAGACATGCTTGCTTTGTCCTCACCAGCGAGGAACAGGTTATCAGGGGAGTCTCAGCTTTGGTATGGCACAGCTCTGTGTACAGCTTGGAGAATACACAGTGCACCGGAGAAGGTGCATGGGATTCTGTATTTGTGGGCGGGATGGGCGTAGGTGTGGGTACAGTCACAGATATGCTCGACAGTTGTTGTGTCCATGTGCAGGAGGCCCTGAGGGAAGTGTGGTAAAATGTTGGGGCTGTGAGGACGGGTCAATGAAAAGAAATGGATAAGTAGAGTGGACAAATAACTTGAACAGCACCATTGAGGGTATCACGAGTGTCATTTGTTGCCACAAAGATCTGCGCCTGTCTCACAGTTCTTCTGGAGCTCGTTCTGGGGTCCATTTAAGATTCGGTTAAAGGACACACCATTTTCTCCCAGTGGACCCATGCTGCCGCCCATGCTATGCAGCTGGATCTGCAGATGTCAGTGAGAGCAGAGCAAAAGTTCACAGTGGTGCGGGGAGTACTGGGAGGGAGAGAGGCTGATGTCAGGACGAATTGAATGTCCTCATAAGTGAAGATGCATATATGCAACACATACAGTGGCTGTAGTGGATTGACACCAAATTTCTGGAGCTGGTGGGTGCCAGGTAGGATGGTTACTCAGATAAGATGTCCTCAGGCAGTGGGAGGGTGTGGCAGACGAGAAAGATTGGGACAGTGTGATACATTGAGGGCAGCTAGGCTATATAATAGGTTGTTAGTAGAAATAAGAAAAAGGAACAGAAAGACTTACCCAGTTAACTAAGGAGAGGTCACAGGGGTGTAGCAGGGTGGTAGAGTCATGGTTGGTGCTGACTCTGCCGAGTGCGGGGCACGAGAATGGGTAAAGCAAATAAGTATAGCAATAATAAAAGAAAAAAGAAAAAGAAAAATGTACTAGGGCATGACAGTGCAACCTGGGTAAGTAGAAGTTAAGACTAATGTTGATTAGAGTTGAAGTGGAACGAAAAGACTTGGAGAAAAATTTGAACGAAGTTCAACGTGACTTACATCAGCAGTGTCTGTCGCTGACTGCACAAGAACACAAATTCCGTACTTCCTGTGGTGAAAGTTGTAGTTTACTGATGCTTCCAACCCACGCACAGAGCAGCTGCACACACTGGAGGGACTGGCCCAAATGAGCCGGAACACATCACCGTCCAGTTCATTGGTGCAAATAATCGAATCATAAGGGTAATGGACAATGGTAGACGCAGGTTGACTGTGCACATCTACACTGGCCGGTAATCTTCAAAACTTTTCATGGTGATAAGTTAGTGATATTGGTTTCATCGTCGGATTGTGTGTTAAAACGATCTGCAGGAACAGTGCAAACAGTGTATTGAGTCTTGATGAGGATAATCGTTGGTCGCGGTCGTAAATCACCATTCGCATAATAACTATTCCCGCATTTCGTTGTATTCCTGTTCAACAGCCCGTCGTTCGGGGCACTATAAATGACTAGCATTAGTAACTGATGTTATGGTATAATAAAAACTAACTCACAAAGATCCTTGACCGGCGGATTCATCTGCGTCATACCAACAACATTAACGATCGCTCCCTCAGCAGCAACAATACTAGCGAGAGAGTTGGGATATTCTTCACCGAGCTGCTCGAACAGAACCAGGCCCAGCGTGCCGAGAAGTTGAACTTCCCCACACCGCTTGATCACGACAGCCAGTCTGGTCGTGAGATCTGCGGCCTGCTGTCGGACCTTCGCGCTCTTGTTGTTGAGCCGCCAGAGAACGGTAGAGACGATCTGCGTGAGGTATGGCTTGACACAAATGCCAAGAGCATTGATGACCGTGCCGAAATCATCGAGCATAACTTGATCTTCCGTAGTCTGTCCCTGGAAGGAATAGATAATGCCGTCGACAACACGGGCCTCGAGCCGCTCGTCGATATCTGAAGCACCGAGCATGGCAATAACTTACCGGTACGGCTCGACTTCGTCCTTCAAGTCAAGAATGGAAGTACTCGACGAAAGACGATGCGGCGGAGTCGTGAGTACAAAAGTAGGAATGGCTTCAGAAGAAGACACATCCTGAAGGGTGGGACTGACCGACGGCGGCGTTCCCGGAGGAGTGAAAGAGGGTGGCGTGGTCTGCTCTTCAACCAGGGGGTCTTTAATGGAGAATCTGGAGCGCGAGGTCGGAACAAGGTAGTTGAAGTCGAGGCAAGAGCTCTGCGAAGACGTACTTATGTGTTTTACAAGTAGTTTGGCCTCATCACAACCGAAATAAGCCACTATCCAGATTTAGTAGTCTCGTTGTGAGTTGTGCCGAATTGCGTTTTTCTCTTCATTCTCCTATATAGCGTGTTACGGGAGACTACGTTTTGTCTGAAAACATGGCTTCTGAGGAGGACCGATTACAAGCAAAAGTGGCCAACCTTAACGCATCACTCGACGAGCTCGAGACTCAGCTCGAGCCACTATTTGCCAAAAGTCTTCCTGAGACTCTCGTGGGCCTCGAAACCATCCAGCAGGCCAAATTGCAGGTGGCCCTGCCATATGTATTATACGACCTCGTATTTGGTATGTATTCATCGTCGAACGTTACCTCGCTCACACCTACTCATCGCGCATATAGTATACCTAAAAACACGAGGAATCGATCCCAGGACCCACCCGGTCATCTCTGAACTAGTGCGCCCGTTTCTTCTAGCGCAGTTTTCAACCCACTCACGATTTGCAGGACCGTGTCCGCCAATACTTTGACAAAATAAAAAGCGCAGAGGATTCCGAAGAAAGAAGTAAGCATTCTCTGTACCGAGCGTTGATTTTAATGCTAAACAAATCTAATCCGGTTTAGAGAGACATGTTATCGATAAGGCTGCTGCTGGCAGGTTTATCAAACACGCTATCGCCCAAGCAAAGCTCGTAAAACCTGTTGAAGAATCGAGCAATAATGCGACACCTGTACTTGAGTCTAGCGACGAGCACGTTCCAATCAAAATTACCAGCAAAATGGCGGCCCGTGCAGAGTACGAGAGGAAATTGAAGGAGTTGGGTAGTGAAGAGGAGGATGAGTTGGAAGTATTCGATGAGGCTGAGGTGTCACCTGACGAGGACGCGATGGAAGAAGACGATGTGCCGCGGCCCCGGGACAAGGGGAAATCGCGAATGGTGGAAAATGAAGGTCCGGAACGCGGAGAACAGCTAGATAGCAGGCGCAAACGACCACGGATAGACCCTTTTGCCGGTAATCCCTGACCTTGGTCCGTTTCGCAAGTCCCGCCAAACTCATTTATTCACAGGATACGATGAAGGCAATAGTAATCACACTTCAAAGCTAGAGAAACTGAAGAAACAGGAGAAGAAGCCGTCTACACCTGCCTTACCTGTGGTAGATAGCGACTCGGCTGCCCAGACACCAGATCAGTCGGGACGAAGTACTCCTCTATCAGCAACGGACGAGAAGCAGCAGCGGAAAGCGGCAAAGAAAGCCAAGCGGAAGGAGAAGAAGCTGATAAGTTAACAACAGTCATCTAAGTACTTCGAGCACTGTTTCTTCATTCTACATTATCTGTCATAATACAGTTGACCTACTCCGTATACAACAGGGAAATACCATTAATACATCGAAGAACGCTCGTTACGTGGGTAAAGTGTGCAATCAGTTTTGCAAAACAGATGCGAAGGAAATATTAAAGCGTACAAAGAAGGCAACCCTACATCATGATACATCCATCTCGATCGTTGAATGTCTCATCTGGTGTGTTGGCACCAAGGGAACGTCTCCCACTCGGAGACCACCACCGCATCCGCCCCGAAGCACGGGCAACATCCTCAAGATCACTGGCAAAGTCCGACGAACCTGGACGCCGGGAATTCCGTCGGCGCCGCTCCCGCGCAGCCCGGACAGTATCCACGCTTTGCCAATTATAAAACGACTTCAGCACAACGCGCTTCTCATCGCACTCATCCTGCCCTACTTTCAGATCCTCTTTGTCCCGAGCATCCAGATACGCGAGCTTCCGCGCATCCCAGGCGCACCAGCCCTTGCGAGGGCGCGTCGTCGCAGCAACATCTTTGACAGTGCTCTCACCCACACCACGGCAGTCAACAGCAACCAGGGTGGCATCTGACAGATTCCGTTCGCGGGCCTGCCGCACGAACTCTTTGAGGACATTCCCGGATATCCCCGTGCTATCTGCCTCGAGCACTGTAAGGCGAGGGCAGTTGCGGATGAGATCAAGGAAGGCCTCGTTCCCGATACCGGTAGCACACGACACAACCAGGTGCTCCAGCGCCTGCCCTGTCTGTAGGGGTTGTGTTGACCTTGCTGCAAATTCATCTGGTGGGTTGGGGGTCAGTGCCCTCATGACGGCATCAGTGATATCCGTGTCATCCTCAAGGTCCAGCTTTCGGAGAAGTGGCGTCGTCTTCAAAAGCCTCACGATCCCCTCATCTTTCATCTCCGTCCCGATGCTCGCCAGCTCCAGAAGCTCTAGACGTGGCACTGCATGCGCCAGATTTGAGCACGCGATGTCAGTGAGCAGCCTGCAGTTCGAGAGCGACAGATGCCTGAGCTTCGTGATGCGCCTCCGGTAGCGCCCGTTGTCGCGCGCTTCCCGCCCCACCTCTCGTGCAGTCAGCACCACACTCTCCATCCCTCTATCGTCTTCCGTACATGCGACAAATGCCTCCAACGCCGAGTTGTGCAGGGTGCGACAGTAGCTCAAGTCGAGGACTTCTAGCGAGGGCGCTGCTCTGCCTAACGCTCCCAAGGCCTCGTCATATATGTCCACCACTCCGCACAGCCTAAGCTCTTTCAATGCAAGCTGGCCCTGGCGCTCTAGTGCGGCATTTGCATATCCGCGAAGCCCCTTTCCGCTAACGTTGGGACAGCGACTCATGTTCAGGGATGTCAGGTGAGGGCAGATCGCGAGCACACCGAAAGTGGTGTTGTTGACGGCGTCCAATCCTTTGACGCAAAGGCTGCGTAAAAATGGGGAGTGGATGATGAGGTTGTGCAATGACTGCGTAGTCAGCTCATTACAACCTATCAGGTTTACGTCCAGGAGTTGCGTATAGGCGAAGTCAATGGTTGGCGCGGAGCGCACACAAAGACTGGTCGTGACTTGTTCCAGGGTGCTGTGATCGAGTTTTACATGTCCCGTGAGATCCATATTCTTGATGAATGGCCCAAGCGTCTCTGCAAGACGCAGAAGAAAGGGCACCGGAAGGTTCGGGAATGCCTTGAAATCGACCTCCATCCACAACTGACCATCAAAGACGAGTGATCGCCATGCCTTCGACACCTAACGCATATCGCGTGTTATTCAAGATACTGGACCACCAAGGGCATTGGGCTTACCCTGCTCAACTTCACGAGTTCGCGCATCCCGCGATCCCTGCCTGCCCAACGGTACTTGGACGAGGATGCCCTTAAGACAGTCCACTGTCCCGACTGCTTCCACCGCTGCAATTCGGCTTCGTGCAGAGAAATCAAGGCTGAGAAGACCTGGAGCTTTAGTTCTCTTGGCAGAGTCTCATCAAAGAGATTTCGAAGGGTCACCGGCAAGGGGACGAAGACATCACTATTGTCATGAGGAATGATATCGAGGACAGACTGAGGAAATGGGGATGAATAGGAACGGACTTTGCCTTTGCCTTTGAGGGTACCGAGGCTTTCGAGGCCACTGATGCTTTGCTGAACATGTGGTCTCGTGTCCGATGGAAAGTCGAGGTGTGGACTAGGGAAGTCGGGGCCTTTCCATGATGCAAGACCTTGTCCTGCTGACACGATGTCGCCTAAGCAAGGATCCGATACAGAGCCTGCAGGATTGAGATCTATCGACGTCGCGGCTGCATCGCCTTTATTCCTAAACAATAACCTGCGGGCAAGGTTACCTGGGCTATTCGGCGATGAGCCCAACTTGACCTTAATCCTTGACATGGATCGAGCGGCTATGGAGTGTGTGGAATGAATTGATAGGCTGGACAGTGATCGTCTCCGGGATGGCACTCTTGTCAATTCTGGTTGCTGCTGTGTGCTATTCTCGGCAACCTGGGTGTTTGTCTGTGATAGACTATTAGGTGATGCTCGGGGAGGAGAGCTGTGAGTTGAACCGTAGGATGAAGGACCTGCTGTTGAGGAACCGGGTTCAGAGGATGGCCAGTCAATGGTGCGGCATTCCAAGTCACTTGAAGAGAATAAGAAAGGAGGTAACGTGTAAGCTAGCTCCTTTTCTTTGCCTTTTCTGGGCAACGAGGCATTCATAAAGGTACAATCATCATTACTTGGTGATTCGCGGGGAAGTAGTAGTATATCGTGGTCTTCGAGCGCTAGAAAGTCAGCCTCCTTGGCTGATTCTGATCTGTGTTCCCCTGTAACTGGAATGAAAGGTGGCTGAGAAGATGACCCCTCGAGATTAGGGAGTAAACCTCTGGAGATTACGGGAGAATCAAGACCGGAAGATGCTGCGGGGATGGATATGGGCAATGAGGGACCTTTGCCCTTGCCCAGTATGACATTAGGCTCTCGATCGTGTTGCCCGCTTTCATCCATACGTACAATCCGCTGGATGATGTCAAGGGCGTCGTCTGCTTTGTGGGCGGGGGTTAAAGTAGTGAATGGGCGCAAGGAAGAAGAATGAAACGGACCTTGATTACTTTGACTCGAGGCAGGTTCATAAGGATCAAAGTCGAAAAGCAGTTCTTCGTTATCGAGGCAAGGCGCTTGCTCCATAATAGGATGGTACAGTTGCGATATACAGATTGCTGTGTGCCCAAAGCAGATAGAGAGAGAGATAAGAGAGAGATGATGAACAGAGACAAAGAAAATGGGAAATAATGTTACAAGACGACAGCAAACTTGATAGGGTTAATTCCACGATGCTATGGCGCGGACCCGGCTTCGGAACACACGTCTTAGGGGCTACCCACCCAACAATTCCATAAAAAGTATGTCATTTCCACGGTCCTCGACTATTTGGCGAGGGGAACTTTGTGAGGGGCCCCACAATATTCCCTGGCTTATACGTGGCAATAATATTCGTTGAGACTCGAGACAGCGTTGACCTTTCAGCTTTCCTTTCTCAGGAGGGATCCCGAACATGCAATCAGGCCAAGTGGTGGTCATATGAATCAGCTACTATCCTTTCAAGGAAGGGACTTCCTGTTTTTCAACCTGGCAGTCCGCGTCCGATGAGTTGGAACTTGAGGCATTACCACTCTGGCAGACACATACTCAATTCCCAACGCCAAAGTATAACACAAATTTAAAATGATGACTATCATGCAAAGTAAACTAGGAGCGTGAATACGGTGAAATTAACAGCAACACTAAGCGAAGGTCATGAACAGCGAAGAAGGCCCAGACAGAAAAATCACAAGGATAGTACTACACGCAGAATGATAGTCGATATGAATAATACTCGGAAGGAATGCACGGCTTGACAGACGAATGTGCGGATATAGCTGGGCGGAACAGCGAGCGGCAACTACTAAACAGGCCGAAAGAACGTATAGGCAACGTTGCGGTGGCAGTCGATGGTGCCGATGAAGTGATACAAAATTCAGGCAGCAGCCCTGGGGTTCTCTTTTGCTGTCTTCCAGTTAGAAGTCGCTAGTTTGAACCTAAGGGATTGGGTTGGATCAGCATAAATAAGGGGCGAGATAACTAGTCTACCTGTCTTGGTGAGACATATCAGGCTCCTCCTCCTTGAGACGGGCCATCTCAGTTTGCATGAATTTGTTGAACGCGCTGAGCTTCTTCCTTCCGCCAAAACCGGAAGACTCTGCGGAGATAGCGAACGAGTAAGCGATCAACCACATACGTATTTGAGGACGACAGGACATACTTGTCTTTTTTACGGGCTTCTCAGTTGCGGTCTTGGATTCCGTGCGGGGGGGCATGATTGAAGCTAAGAGGAAGTAGTATAAGTGAAAAAACGCGTTTGGTGCGGGGCACTCGTTGAGGACGCTGATAAAAGGGGCAGTGCACGGTTGGACCCGCAGGCTAACTACAAAAACGTCATGAATGAGTTAGGAAAGAGAACAATAATGGATTTTGCTACTCACCGATGAGATCTGTGAAAGTTGAAAGGTGTGTGGAAAGGGGATGTTGGTGTGGTCTGTTGAAGGGAGGAAAAGTTCATGTTGGTCGAGTTTGGCGGACCTTTTTCTTCAAGACTTTGCTGACAGGGCTTGTTGAGGACCCGCGTTCGATGGACCCCGGTCACCGGATCCGAGATCCGCAGTTAGACGGGAAAATGCGAAAAACTATTTGTCGCAGGGAGTGTTCTTAGCCCCCGCACTCACCCATAGAAGGAGTTGTCAAATATTCACAGCACATCGATGCGTATTTTAAGTACTTGCTTGAGGCACATACTTTCAACGAGTTACAGTAAGTCTGCAATTCGGTAGAGAAGAAAGGCACCTTTCGTAAGTTAGTATTGACTCCACGAAGTACCAGGGGTCTAGCAATCAAAGGCAAACAAACGCGTCGCGTCCCATGTTTTATGATCCAAGTCCGTGTGGGGATGACACATATAGTATAGGCAGACCCATGCTCGTATCCATGCTACGAACTTCTAAGCTTATCATATTTTCTTCCCTTTTTAAGAGGATCTTTCTCTATCAATCAGAGCGATGGGAGAAAACCGGCAGACTGTGGAAAACATCCAATGTTTACAGAGATGACATGTAGTATATGCACTCCACCATGTGCTCCCAACTCCGTCGCATAGTATCTAGGCGTTCGCATCCTTGCTCGCGGAAAGTTTATTCCCAGCGTTCGCAATGCTATCAATCAAACTATCCCCACTCACGATCCCGGTCGTCACGATCAGGAATTTGCGACCTTCGAAAGGTCAACGTCGTCTCCATGCTAGGGTGTAATGAAATGCTACCTTTGTTTTGCCGGCTCACCCAGCGAAGGGCAGCAATCTCACTGTACGTACATCCACCAAGGAAAAATACCGCAGTTGTTGTCGTTTGCTCTTGTGGTCGCACTGTTGGGTAACCACGTGAGCCTCGTGGATTGCATGTGAGCGATTTGCCGACACGTAGACTTACACAGGGAAGCAACGGAAGAAGTAGTGGAATTCGTAGATGCAGGCATCTTCTGCACAATGTCAAATGTCTTGCCCGGGATTGCAGTTAGCACATCCTCAAAGCCCTTCCAACCCACGATGGGATGCGCATAGAGCTTTTTGGTGCTCGACCCTTTGCCCTTACCATCAACGTCATCTGCACTGCTCCTCTCTGCAGGGTTACTGATGACCCCACTCTTCTGGGCGACGCATTGCACCAGCCGGACACTGATAGGTGCATATCCAGAGTACGTATAACTGATATCGTTTTCGACCTCCTCCAGTGCTTCAGGGTTGTCGTCTATAATAAGACGAAGTGATTTGCGCAAGGTTGCGAAGGGGTATTTGTTTGCTGCGACAGAAGGAGGTGTAGAAACTGGGAGAGGATTAGGCAGCAGAATAGACAAAGGGGGTGCGGCTAGTGAGAGAAGTAGAGGTAGGTAATTATACCCGTAAGCCTGTGAGATGAATCTTGAGCTTCATGATAAAAACGCGCGAACCGAGAGTGAGATTACTTGGAGGAACTCCCGTTTCACGCTTTCTAGGGCTTTCGCCTTGATTCCGCCACTAGTAATGCTGGTGAGGCATAAAAGTCGTACCACATTTTGCATGCTTTCACCCTGTGCAATCATATCTTCGATTGCGTTAATCTGGGCTGAGACCTCGTACGATGACAGAAGATCTATTTTGGGACATCACGTTGGATAGAGATTTATGAGAAAGGGGCTTACTCTGCTGCACTTCAAGCGATTTATTGAACAAATCCGTGCGTGTCTTCGGTAAGAGCATCTCCGACAAGTCAGTATCTTCGTGGAGAAGTAAGAATATTTCTTTAGAAAATAAGAAAGACGCCCTTACGAAGTTTCAGCGCCTGATGTTCAGTTTGAAGACCGCCGAGTTTGCCAACAAAGTCGCGAAGCTGCGCGACTGTTTTTGCCTGAAGCCGAGCCTTTGTTCATTTGTTCAAACACTTTATCGCGGACTTTATAGAAGCAATGCACACTTTGTAGTCTTCGTCTAATCGGTGCGCAACCCTGCTGAGTCTCTTCCCTACCGATGAAAAATTCAGATCCCTCAACTCTGCAAATATTGGGTCAGTGGTAGCCGAGAGGTGGTGCTTCTTAGTCTTTTCATTAATAAGGGGGGTAACGGACGCAGATCCTGATGGGGTGGGGGCGTTTGGAATTGAAGGGTTAGGTGCAGTAGGAGGAGCGAGGAAACTAGCTGGTAGTTCAACATGGGCTGCGAGTGCGTCAATACCGGCCCCTTGCATCTTGTAGACAGCTGCTTACAGTTCTTGATACCAATAAACTCGTCAATGAGGCCTTCATACGTTAGCTGCGTCAGGAGTGGCGTGATCATATCAACAGTACGGTCAAGAATAATGAGCGAGTCAAACGGGGCGGGAGGTTCTAATGCAGGAGAAGGTTGTTCAGCGAATGGTTTCGTAAGAAGGGTCGCCAGCCGCTGTGCAGATTCCGTTTATCTTAAGTTATACGGGAGTATGCAAGCACCTACTGAAGCATAGTCTCCCTTTCCTAGAATGCGCGGGAAGCGACCGTACATTTTCTGCAGCGTGCCGAGTGCTAACGCAGAGTTGTAGATCACAGTTTCGTCGCCGTCCTGCAAGGACTGAGCTATACTATACTGTTGAAGTATTGAGAATATACATACCACCCATATCTCCTTGAATGCGTTATCATTCTCGAGCGAAATGACATCGTCCGCAATTGGAATGAACTGCAAGTTATATGAAGATATGGTAATATCGCCGAGAATGCCCTCTTCTTCAAGTATCCTTGATACTAGGGTGGATGTACGAGGTACGAGGAAGAGAATGTATCTGTGCTTCTTCGACTCTCGGATGTGGGCCTTGATCTGGTCTGCATACACTGAGTCTACTACACAAGGGTAATCAGAGGGACAATCAAACCTGCAATAATCTTGACGTATTTGATTGATGGACGGCACAGGTACACAATATTTGCGGTCGTAGATGTCAGTGGACCTGGCTCGAGCCAGAACATCTTGTCCACGCCATGGTGCTGAGAAGAAATTGAACTACACTATCAATATCGCAATAGTACAAGACATACCTTGAGCAGTGCAACTTCTGTGACCAGTCCCAAAGGCCCTGCAAGAGCAGGGTCAAGTACGAGCGTCTTCACGCCATTTACCTTGATAGAATACCCGAAGTTCAGTTCGAAGTAGATTTATAGAAGCAAGGGGCGCACCGCGTTTAGAGTATCGATCAAGGCTTTTCTCGCTGTTTCCTTCAGTAACCCTACATCCAATCTGGGCTCGTTGTCTTGCTCCGTACCAGATGAATTCTGCACGTCAGAGGCGGCTGCCATGATCACTTCCTAAATGGCTTCAGTCAAGATACGATGGGAAGACGAGAGTCTGTTCCGCGCGTAAAAGCTACTTTGGTGTATGAGAGTCGGAATCGAGAACCAAAGTGGAGACTATGTAGTAGGGACGTTGACTGGCGGAAAGTCACTCTCGGATACCCTAAGTGACACAGCCACCCATTCAAGTTCTTCTGCCCAATTTGGCAACGTCATAACGGAACGTGAACATCGACCAACAAGTCAAACCGCAGGCAGCTCACTGGTGTTGACATAGTCAACTTGGCGTTGTCCGCGCTTGATGGAGTCGGCCTCAAATCCACCTGAGTACGATGGAAGACATCCTCTGCTCTCCCTCATCTCTGCCTTTTTCTGGGTGATACGTACGCCGCGCTGCGTTCTTTTTGCACATAATCATCTGATGATGCTCATGATGCGACAGTATGGTTACTATCATGGGCAAAAGCTTTGATAGCATTCTCCACCATCACCCTCCCTCGGTTCATCTACTTCGCTCTGTCTTACTCTATGACACTGACTGTCAGTGCTTTTCAATATCGAGGCTTCGAATATGTTGCTCATTCTCAGCTTATGTAGCTGAACTTCTGGTCATTTGCTATCATATTTCTCGCCTCAGCAGCTGCTCTCAATTATTGGATACGCTTTCGATACCTTAACACCTACTCACGACTGAAGGAGCCGCCCTTGGTGAAACCCGACGTGAATGCACTTCACCCAGATGTGAATACAACAGAGCCTCCACCAGCATTTCACAACTACTTGGACGATTTTCTTCAGGCTGTCCGTGTCTTCGGATTTCTCGAGAAACCGGTGAGCAATACCATACACGATGTTTGTGTTGGCCAATTAATCATCATCTTTACAACAGGTATTCCATGAATTAGCGAGACATCTTCAAACGAGGCGCTTGATTGCTGGAGATAGTATCGCTTTAGACCAAGACAGAAGCTTCTACTGCGTAGTCGATGGCATGGTCCAGGTATACGCTCGAACAGGCCAGAATACTAGCCAAAATGGGTCATGGGACGAGGAAGACATGAACGGATACCAACTTATCAATGAAGTTGGGAGCGGTGGAACATTGTCTAGTTTATTCAGCATTCTCAGCTTGTTCACTGAAGAGATAAAGATAAGCTGGCAAGAAGATGGTCGCCCTGATGCTCTTGGAGGAAATTCTACGAGTCGAGTAGGAAGACCACCTCTCCGTACTACTCGAGCGGATTTAGATGTGTCTCGCTTTACCCTTGACCATGCATCTGTGGCTTCTCGGCGTTCTCGTTCTCGTGCAGAGTCTATCTCGTCATCCGGTTCCACCGCCCATCCTGCAGACATGACTTCTCCTCCCATGGGTCCGACGTCCCCGCATCGCATTGGAGACGCCTTTAGGTCAACTATCCGCTCACGATCAAATTCCAGCCCTTCGACTCAGCTTCACCATGGTATCGTGGCCAGGGCAACCGAGGACTGTACATTGGCCGTAATCCCTGCAGAAGCATTTCGCAGAGTCACAAAGAAGTTTCCCAAAGCAACAAGCCACATAGTACAAGGTACAGTTCCTGAAGGACTGAGTTCTCACTTTTGCTCATTCACATTTTCAGTAATTTTGACGCGCTTTTCACGTGTTACGTTCAGTGCTGCACACAAGTATCTGGGGTTAACGAAGGAGGTCCTCCGAACTGAAAAGGCAATCAATGAGATTGCATGTCACCCTCTTCCAGCATCATTCTACGAGGGCGGTGGCCTACAATATCTGCGGCAACGCTTTGACGATGTTGCAATTCAAGGGTCAGATTCTGAAAGCGAGTATTTCAGTCTCGCCCCATCCCCAGGTGTCGCCTCTGTTAACAGTGGTAATGCATCTGCAGCTGCCTCGCGGGACAAGCTGACAGACAGTCCGCTGCTTCGTGGGCCAAATCGGACTCCTCGCAATCAGGTGCAGGCTGGCGACTTGCATACTTCAACTGGCGGTGACGGATACAAACTCACGCGGTCGTTCAGCATACTAGACACCCCCCGGCTGCCCAAGAGTGATCCCTTCCAGACCCGTATGGCTACAGACGAGTTTGACCTCCGTGAGGAGGTCATGTCATGCATCGCCAAGTCCATTGGTCTACTCCAGCCACCCATGAGCGGGAATGAGTCCATCGAGGATTCACCAGCTTTTCCGCCTTTCGATTCTATGCGCACTGTGAATGGAATGTTTCCATCTCCCTTTGGTTCCCTGTCGCTCTTAGATATTGCGGACGATAGCGCTTCAAGCATGACGGGAACATCGACTAGTAGTGCGACTGGTTACATGAGTGGTCTGGACAATGAGGTCGAGATCCTCTTCTTCTCTGCTGGCTCAACGCTCGTGAAGGCTGGAGAGCGGAGTACTGGTAAAAGTCCTATTACTCAAGTATTGGCGACCAATTGACCGCATACAAACAAGGTCTTTACTATGTCGTTGAAGGTTTCCTGGATATTCTCCTACCCGCTGACGAGTCCCGACCAAGCAACGGACCCTCTGCGATGAGATCGACAAGCTCAGATACTGATTCACTTTACGCATCCGACTACAAGCAGGAACCCGAGAAGGCCCAGAGCCGCAAGCTGTTGTTTACGGTGAAACCTGGAGGAATTGCAGGTTATCTTGGTATGGCCATGACGGGATCGTTTTCACTTGTCCTGACCTTACATCAAAGCGGCTCTCTGCGGAACACCTTCATACGTTGACATCCAAGCGAAGACCGATACATACGTTGGATTTCTACCCGCTCACTCCCTTGAACGTCTGGTGGAGAAACGACCAATCGTGCAGCTTACATTAGCAAAGCGTCTCATTTCACTGCTTTCCCCCCTAGGTCAGTGCTACCTTCAGTCATTTTTCACAATACACTAATGGTGTGATAGTGTTGCAAATCGATGCTTCTCTCGATTGGATGCAGGTCAACGCAGGTCAAGTCCTTTGGCGCCCTGAAGACATCAGTGA